>PVJH01016457.1:0-50524 GCA_004026705.1 Nesogale talazaci
AATAGATGGGCATCATCAGCTTTCTTCACCACTCTTGCTCATGCTCCCACATGTCTCAGTGGGCACCTTGGGGATGTGTGCACACAGTGATATGTATTTTCCCCCCCTCATTTGATGTCTATTGCCTAGACCTTTCACCACCATGTGGCCACACTGGCTATTGTGCTTCTTCTGTGTGGGTGTGGTCTCTTCTCAAGTAGATGGTCTATTGTTTATCTTTAGGTTTTTAAGACCCCAGACGATATATCCTTTGATGGCTGGGCACCATCAGCTTTCTTCACCACATTTGCTTATGCGCCCATTTTACTTCAGTGATCATGTTGGACCAGTGAGCCTCGAGGAATACCAGATTCTTTTTTTTTTGGGGGGGGGGCATCACTGCCCTCAGGTGGTAGGAGTAGGAGGTCTCGCCTTTGCTCCATGGAGCTGGAATCGAACCTCCATCCCAGTGGGCCGCAGTCCCGCACACAACCACTACACCCCCGGGGCTCAGCCCAGATTCTTAGAACAAAGTGTTCTTGCATTGAGGGAGCACCAGAGGGCCCAAGGTCCACTTGCTGCCCTAATATTTGGTCTATAGATATGTTCTTAAATTTATTCCCCCCTTATAACAGATAGTTGTATTTATGTGTGGACATACCTATGTTAGACCTCTGCAAGTGCCCTTTGCCTTCTCGCTCTTTCCTCTATTTCCTTCCCTCCAGTCCCACCATCTTCTTCCTCCTTTGTTGGCGTTTCCGTGTTTCCTCATAGATTCATTGTCCTGGCTTAATCCTGACCAGGCCTCCCACACCCTCCTTTCCATCGATTCCAGACCATTTGTTGCTCCCCCTCCCCCCGTCCATGTGTTTGTCCATACCCCCTTCTCCTCCCCTGTCTTGTGCCTCCAGGAATCATTGTTTGTCCAGTCCTTTCTGTGGTGCATTGGGTCTCCAGAGGGATGTAGTCCTCTGCGCATTATGTGTTGGCGTGGAGCTTGGACCAGCTCTCTTCCTCTTTCTCCCTTCTTGTCTTTATCCCTGTGGGTGTGGGATGCTGGCCCCTCCCCCAACCTGTTCTCTGCCACGCCCACTTCTAGGGATGGAGTCCATCTGACTCTGGTTGCTTCCGCTCTGTAGCTCTCTCTTTTCTTGCATCCTTCCATGCATCCACACTGTCCTCATGGTCGGGTGCTTCGTGATAGGAACTGCTCACCCACTGAATTTATACTCTTTTAAAAAAAATCATTATATTGAAGGCTTGTAAAATTCTTATCATGGGCCTCCTACTCCCACCGCCGGAGAGCAGTGATGCAAAAAAAAAAAATTCTTATCATGGGCTGAGCCCTGGTGGCATAGTGGTTGTGTGCAGGACTGCAACCCACTGGATTAGCGGTTCAAATCCAGCAGCAGCTCTCCAGGATCAAGGCTGGGCCTCCTACTCCCACCAGGGCATTGACCCCTCCAAAAAAATTCTTATCACAATCCATACATACATACATGTATTGTGTTAAGCACATTTGTACATTTGTTGCCCTCATTACTCTCAAAACATTTGCTTTCCAAGGAATTTATTTAACAGTGACTACTTCTCTATGTGATATAATATATTTTGTTTCTACTTTTCCTATTAAGTATGTATTGATTTTAAAATAAAGACTGTAAACATATAGAACAAAATCACAGATTTCCAGATAAACTCAAAGCAGTTTCAAAGAAAATCATAGTTAAAGTCACATAGCTTGAGTTGGCTTGCCCTCTTAAACAATATTTGACGTCAACATCAGATTAGCAAATTAAATACAGCATTGAACCACTCCTGTAGTGTAAACACACCTGCTATTTAAAGAAAAAAACTAGACATGAATTCCTGAAACATGATTCTAGAAATAAGAATCATAATCTGAAAATATCCTGACTTCAGTCCCCCAAAACCTGGATTAGAGAAGTAGATATCTAAAATATATTGACAGAATGCAGACACAGAAGCTATGTAATTACATCAGATGCTGTTCCCTTTACTCTTGTTCTAAGTACTGCAAGTTGACACCTGAGTTGGGCGAAGTGGCCTGTCATAGACTGAAGGTATCGCTCCAAAGTAGTGTCAACTGGGTGAGGCCATGGTTCGCAGCCTTGCGTGGTTGTCCTCAATGCTGTGCTCTCTAGTATATTCTGACAGCGATGTGTTCACGAGGCAGGATTAGGTTATGTTCATGAAGATTACATTAGTCTGTTATGTTAATAAAGCAGGATTAAGGTGGGATGCCATCTCCTTGTTTAGTTCACCGCCTTGATCCATATAAGGAGAATTTTCTTGAGGTGTACCCTTCCTTATTTTGTATCTTACAAGAAATGAAAGGAGAGAGAATTGAGCAGAGCGGGAAGAACCTCAATCTGACCAAGGAAGAAGAGTCAGGAGCAGTGTGTCTCTCTCTGATAGGTCAGACCCCAGGCAAGATGCCTGGGAGGTTGTTAGGTAGCTAAAGATAGGGGTTGTCCCTCTCATGCCTGTGAAGGCCCCCAGCAGAGGTATGAGCATTAGCCACCCATGAAGATCCCCTAAGTGGGCATGCTCAAATTCACTATACACATTAAAGTTAACTCAAAGTAGATCAAAGAGCTAAACATAACAGATAAAGCTATAAACTCTTTAAACAAAAATATAGGCACACATCTTTGTGACTTTGTGTTAGACACCGTTTTTTTAAACATATACCAAGAGAAGAAAAATGAAAAATGGACATTAAAAATGTTACAGTCTTAAGGGTCATGCTCAATAAAATGAAAAAGTCCGAAAGATGGCCAAAAAAAATATTTGCAGGTCATCTATCTGTAAGGGACTTATATCTAGAATATGTAAAGCGCATGTAAAACTCAACAATAAACTAACAACTCTAACAGTAAAAAATAGATATTTCTCTAGTGAAGATGGTCAATGAGCATATGAAATATATATATATATATACACACACACACACACATATATATGGGTTCAAGTCTTATCATTGCAAGATTCACTAAGAGTGAAAACCAAGTCTGTACACTGACTTATTAGGACATGGTGGAGTGGTCTACGACTCTTCTAGCCATAGTATTTGTTGCTCCCATCAAATGACTGAGTGGGCCATGCAAAAAAAGTGTTAATCTATAATGCGAGGATTGGTCAGGTTTACCATGCCACTAACGATGAAAAGACCCATCTCCAGAAGCAGGAATGGGGAATCTCATGACATCAAGAAGAAGTCAGGAGTGTCCTTTGAACATCAAGATCCTCAATCTAGAAGACAGGTGGCTGTTAGCCAGAGACAGTGGCAGAAAAATGATGAAGAGCACTATGAAGAGCCAAGAGCAGAAGACAGAGCAGGGCCGCAGACTTCCCCACTCTTGGAACAAGTAAAGCTGAGTGTCTTTGGGCAGGTGACTTCCTGGCAGATTAGGCTGGCTTCAAACATTCAGTCTGAGGGACTGTGGCAATGTGTCTTTGGCCAGAGGATTGAGGTCTGCCCTTTGAGCACTTATTGGCAACCCTAAATGAGTCTTCTAATTCTTCTTGGTCAAGAGGCCATGTGGCTTAAAGGTTGAAGATCAGAAAGAGATAAGCCTGTGGGCACAGCTGAGAAAGGGTGTTCTTCTTTGTTTTGTTTTAAAACAGTTTTATTGACACATAATCCATATATCATACAATCCAATAATTCAATCAAATCAAGAAGAGTTATACAATCACTATCAAAATCCATTTTAGAACATTTTCTTTTTTCTTGTATTCATTATTTTTTTTAGTATTCATTATTTTTTTAAAAACATTTTATTTGGGGCTCATACAGCTTTTATCACAATCCACACATCCACCATTGTGCCAAGCACTTTTATATGGTGTTCATTGTCATTGACACCCGCATCTCCCATTCCGTTCCCCTGAGAAAACATTAACCCAGTTTCTGTCTCTATCAATTTACCTATCCTGGACTTCACATATAGAAAAACATACCCAAAACAACAAGAATAACAAAGTGAAACAGAGAAATACCTCAATAAAAAAGAAAATGGATAGGGCTGAGCCCCGGTGGCGTAGTGGCTGTGCGCGGGACTGCGGCCCACTGGGATGGAGGTTCGATTCCAGCTCCACGGAGCAAAGGCTGGGCCTCCTACTCCCACCACCTGAGGGCAGTGATGCCCCCCCCCCCAAAAAAAGTGGACAATATTGGGTATTTTTCAATATTAAAATGGGATAAGGAAATAAAATGATATGTTAAATTTTTAGCCAACTACATATGTTAATCTGCGCTGACTAAAGAAACAAATTCATAGACACTCATATGTGTATAAGAAAGAGTTTTATATACAGAGCCGTTGAGTATTAAGAAAACATCCCAGCCTAATCCAAATCAGTCCATACATGCAATATGAACCCATATGTCCAATATCAATCTATCAAGTCCTCTTCAGATTCATGAAACACATGCAATGATGCTGAAATTTCGCAGGAGGAGCACAGGCCTGCAGGTGGAAGGTCTTGTGGACCTTGTGTGGAAGGTCTTGTGGTGTCAGCATCTCCGTGCTAGCAGGGGTCTCCACATGGTTCCTCGGACTCCAGAGCCCTAGCACAGTTCCATGTGTCTTGTTAACAGAGATGTCTTATAGGGAGTGTGTGTCCCACCTCCAGCTAGCTATTTATCTCCATAGCACCTCCAAGTGAGGTTCTCAAACTTCAACTTGATTGACAGGCTAAATGCTACCCCTTCACCCTTAACCCTCTCAAACTGACAACAGATTATGTGACTACCGCACTATCTTCAAGGGAATTCCCTTCACAATATACTCTACATGACAGCAAGGCTATTCACATCCCTGGTGGATGGTCTGAGGGGATTCATCAGAGATTTAATCCACATATATTTCCCCTACCTTGTGGGCTAAGGAATTTATTCTACGAATCAGATCTTACACAATCATAAGAAGGCCTGAAGATGTGTCTAGAAGGGGTAGTTAGAGAACCAGAGGAAAAGTAACCGACCAATCTGAGAAGTCCAGCACATCTGCCTGCTGAAGTGAGACTGAAGAGAAAACTGTTCTGAGAAGCAACTGTCTCTAACACAGTCTGTCAGTCCAGTAGGGGTTTCCCTTGGGTACAGAGCACAGATAGGTTAGGACAAACTGAAACCTGCTGCCTACTTTTGTGTCTGACCACCACAACTGTCAAAGTTCAGCAGTTCTCAACCTGGGAGTTACAACTCCTTTGAGGTCAAACAACCCTTTTACAGTGGTCACTCAATTAATAACAGTAGCAAAATTACAGTGATGAAGAAGCAACGAAGGTAATTTTATGGTTGGGGGGTCACCACCACATGAGGAACGCTATTAAAGGGTCACCGTGTTAGGGAGGTTGAGAACCATTGGCCTAAGTGGAATCCCAGAGTGTAATGGTGACTGTTTCACTTCTACCTTCCACATTTTGTGCAAGTTCTCTAGTTGTTTATTTGAAACTAGCTAGTGAATCACAAAAGGTTTTTGAAGTTGTGACCTTTCTCTCTGATTTAAAAAATATATATGTGTATATATAGTATTCATTTTTTTGTGGGCATCAATGCCACCTGGTGGGAATAGGAGGGCCAGTCTTGCTCCTGGAGAGCTGCTGCTGGATTTGAACCACCAACCCTATGGGCCGCACTCCGGCACTCAACCACTACGCCAGCAGGCTCAGTCCTATAGTATTGATTTTTATCACCTTTTTTATTTGTGGAAGACAACAAAGAAAACCATACTATATATATGTGCGCAGCCCAACTCATTACAGCAATGGCAGTTTACCATTACATCTCCTGTGTGTGTGGTTCTTTCTCCTCCTCTTCCTCCTTCTTTTTTTCTTGCCCACACACTCTTCCTGTGCGCTCCTTCTCCCTTTCTGCCTGTGCCCTGTCCTCATCGTAGTCTTCAAGGTCTTCATCTTTGATGTGAAAAACATGTTCTGTTCTTTTTTTTTTTTACATGTTCTGTTCTTTATCACAATGACATCATAAAATATTTATCTTTATGAGGTTGGTTAACTTTGCTGAGTATCATGCCCTCCCATTTTAGCCCACATTGTGAGGTGTTTGACAAATCTGTCATTGTTTTTGAGGATGGATACTATTCCAATGTTGCACATACCAGAGTTTGCTTAGTCATTCCCCACCCACAGATGGCTTTTTTTAGGCATCACTGCCCTCTGGTGGTGGGAGTAGGAGGCCCAGCCTTTGCTCCTGTGGAGCTGTAATTGAACCTCCATCCCAGTGGGCCGCAGTCCTGTGCACAACCACTACGCCACCGGGGCTCAGCCCTACAGATGGCTTTTCAAAAATTGTTTCCACCTTTTTGCTCTTACAGAAATTGCTGTGATAAGCATGAGTGTGCATATGTCTCTATCCAGGACCTTCTAATGTGATCCTTTTCAGAGTCATTAATAGTGGGAGCCAGACACCATCTAGTTCTTTTGGTCTCAGGATTGTAGAGCTTGATGGTCAGTTAGTCCTTGGACTAGTTATTTCCATGCATTTCTTGATTTTAATCACTCTTTTTCCTATGAATGGAGAGACCGATTCTGCATCTCAATGATTTCACAGACTTTTCTGCCTGCAGTCTCTACACACCAAAGTAGGATTTAGAACATTGTGTTTGTGAATGGTATGAGGCCAGCTGACCTTGTTGTGCCCCAGGACTGTGTTCCTGACCCCCCCAGACTCAACTATGTATTCCCTCAAGGTGTTGGGGGTATTTTAATAGCTTTTCCCTCTGTATAATCCATCATATTCACAGATATATCTTGCAGTAAATGTATATAAACAAGGAGTTCTGTCAAACCTACGTATCTTCAAGGGCATAGGTCCATTCTCCCTGCCTCGCCTGTTCAGTCTGCAAGTCCATGCAGATATTTACTCCTAATCATCACTATCGCAGGGCTGTGTGCATAACAGTTTTTGCTTCTGTTGCCTTGAACTCCTGTATACTTCCCAGTGTCTTCCCCTGCCTTCCTTTTTTCCTTACCTCCCCCTTGCTGTAAATTGCCTTATACTTCCCCTAAGTCAAAACTCATCTGTCCTCTAACCCAGATCTTCTCCCACCTCTAGTAACCATCAAAGAATGCTTCTTTTAGTGGGAGAAACTTTTCTTGATTTTGTAATAGTAGCTCATGCAAAATTTGCCCTTTTGTGATTGACTAATTTCATGCAACATAATGTCCTCCAGGTTCATGTCACCTTTCAGAGATTCACTGACTCTTTATCATATTTTGTATATGGACTAAAATTTGTTTAGCCATTCTACCACTGGATATTTAGGTGTTTTCATCTTTTTGCTATTGTGAATAGAGCTGTAATAAATATGGGCATGCATATATAGTCTCATGTCATGGCTCCTGTTTATCTAGACCAAGCAGAGGAATTCCTAGGGCATATGTATTTCCATTTGGAACCATGCTACTTAAATTTGAAACTCCACCTTTCCTTTGCAGGCATGTCCTCCTCACATTGTCCCTTCCATGTAGGCATACTTAAGAGTTTCACCCTTAACGCAATTTCCTCATTCACCGCTCTTCTCTGTGCACTCCCACCCATACGCCTAAGTACCAGTAGTACAGGAACTGATGCTCATCTGTCTGTACCTCCAGTTCAGAACATCAGTTTGACTACATTTTGCTTGAATGCTTTTACCTGTTCAAGGCATCATTGTAAAAGAGGAAGGCCCTCAACAAGAGGGACATTCAACAAAGAGCTCACATGTAAGAACAATTATGAAGAAGCCACACGACTGAGCAGTGGCTTGTTCTGTTGTCCATGGGGTTGCCACGAATCAAAAACCACTCAACAACATCTAACAATAACAACTTTAACAGAAACCCCCATGGGTTTATTTCAATGAACGGAAGTTTATGTTTTCACTGTTTAACCCCAAACAAAACACTGTACTTGCTGCCCTCAGATTAATTCTGACTCATACCCACCTGAAAAGGGTTTCCAAACTAAATGATGATGGAAGTAGACAGCCTCGTCTTTCTCCTGGAAAAGGGTTCATAGGTTTGAACTGCGGGGTCATTTGCAGCCCAACGGTTAACTCACCATTCCACTACAGCAACTAGAAATTCAAACCCAGAGCATAATCTCTAGAAATTCTCTCCTCCCCTTGGCTCTGGCGCAAGATCTCTGTCACTTTCCAGCTTCTCACTCTCAGTTCTAAGTTGAGCCTCATGAATCCTGGAATCGACCTTTTCCCATCTGTATTTCCTTGCTTCTGTGCCTAAAACAGAATCTTTGTGAGGTGGGATGGACTGGAGCGCAATGAATCTTGGCTGGTACCTAGTACGTTCTCTTATGCCTCAAAAGTGGCTGGTTTCTTATGTGACCTTATTAAAACCACAAAGAAAAGCCTATTCACAAATAGGATTACAGCCACAGGTAGAGGGGCTAGGATTTATAGTAAGTATCTTAGGTGTGTGGATTCAGTCCTATCCATAAAGCACATTTTCTGTTATACTGAAAAATCAGACTCACTGCTGTCAAGTGAGTTGACTCAGCGAGTGACCCTGTAAGGCAGTGTGGAACTGCCCCCTTGTGGGTCTCTGAGAATGTAAATCTTTAGAAGAGCAGAAGGCTACCTCAGAGCAGCGGGTGGTTTCAAACTGCTGACCTCATTAGCAGATCACCTCATAACCCATTACACCACTTTATAGGAACCTGGCCTCAAAAAAAAAAAAATTCAAGTGTCAGAAAGTGGAATGAAAGGGTGGCATTATCACCCAGGAATTACAGCGTACACTGAAGAGACCTAAAGGAGAGGTTGTATGTTGTCTCAGAGGGACTTGTATGACTTTTAGCTAAGTGTTACACCAAGGGGGCTTATTTGCAGTAAGTATTTTTCCCAAAGACAAAGGGTGAGGGTTTTCTTTAACCACCCCTATTTTCAGGTATTACAAGGTTCTAGTAAAATCCTACACTCTCATACCAGGCAATTTAAAAAATGATCAATTGTTCACCAGTCTATATAGTGTCACCTGTAGCCAGTTTTACCAACAAACTTAGGCGACAAGCAATCAGAATGAGTCCTAGTTGCCTAACTCCACAAAAATGAGATCTGGAATTTCATGACTCAGGTTGCCAGTCCCTTATCCCGCTTTGTCTGCAAGTTTTTATTTACATCCCCATTTTTTACCTCCTATGATAAAAGCTTCCTGATATTCCCTTTTACGAGGGCCATGTCTTCTTTTGTTCTACTGCTTGATCTAGTTTTTCTTTCTTGCTTGATCTATTATGTATCATTTAAAGTCTGTTTTGTAATATACCTCTAAATCCTCTCCAAATTAAAAGTAACACTTAGATAGCATGAATATTAAGTTGAAGCATATTTATTTAAACATTATATGCTATGTGGGTTTGTAAACAAAGACAGGTCACATTAGCCAGCTATTTTAGCACCTTCCCAATTCTGTGACTAGTTTGCCATCTCTCTGGCTTCAGTTGCTGTCCTCAAAGAAATGTTAACCATCCCCTTACAGAAGGGAGGAGACGAGCCAGTCAGGGTGCAGTATAGCACTGATGAAACATACAACTTTCAAAAAGAATAAAATAAAAGAATAAGTTAAAAAAAAACATAGAACTTTCACCCGGTTCTTTTTTTTCCCCACCCCCTTTCACCTAGTTCTTCAATGCATCCCCCCCCCCTCCAACTATCATGACTCCAATACTACCTTACAAATCTGGCTAGACCAGAGCATGTACATGGGTGCAGATAAGAGATGGAAACACAAGGAATCCAGGACTGATAAACTCCTCAGGGCCAATATTGAAAGTAGTCATACCAGAAGCGTAAGGGGAAGGTGGATGGAGAAAGGGGGAACCAATCACAATGATCTACCTATAATAAAGTGACCAAATGTCCCGCTTTTTAACAATTTAACAATGTCCCGCGGCACTTTAAAATTAAAATAAATGTATTACAATACTATTTTTGCGTTCTATGAACATCTTTGTTGCTCCATATACACCAAATTTTTCATCAAGAATGCCCCTCCCCTCCCGTCAACGGTGTCCCGCATAAAATCTGGTCACTTTATAAACCCTCCCAGGGGGATGAGCAACAGAAAAGTGGGTGAAGGGAGACATGGGTCAGTGTAAGACATGAAAAAATATATACATTATCAAGGTTTCATGAAGGAGGGAGGGGGCAGTGGGGAAGTGGCCTGATACCAAGGGCTCAAGAAGAAAGAAAATGTTCTAAAAATGATGAGCGCAACCAATGTACAAATGTGCTTGACAACAATGGACGGATTGTGATGAGTCGTACACGACCCCAATAAAACGATTTTTTTTTTTAAGACATCACTGCCCTGGCGGTGGGAGTAGGAGGCCCAGCCTTTGCTCCTGTGAGCGGGAATTGAACCTCCATCCCAGTGGGCCGCAGTCCCGCGCACAACCACTGCGCCATCGGGGCTCAGCCCTAAAACGATTTTTTTTTTTTTAAAAAGAAAGAAATGTGTCAACTAGAGTTCCAGTCTCTGTGTAGCAACTTGTAGCCTACTACATAGTTCGGTTGCCTTCGTTTTACAGCGAGGAACCCAGAAATGCTCTCGATTCCTTACTTCCGCAAAGAGTTTTAACAACCTCGGACACTCACACCGGGCAGTTCTACCCTGTTCCGCAAGGGTCGCTAGCAGTCAGCACTGAACGATGGCAGTGACTTTGTTTTTCAGATTAGGCAGCACTCTTGGGAGCCGAACCTGGGGTTGGCACCTGGGATCCAACCCGGTTCTAAAAAATTCTTTAACCCATCCAGTTAGCAAAACATAAAGGAGAAAAGGTAAAGGGAAGAAAGGAGAATTGCGACTTGAAGGCAAGGAAAACGAGCAACATGAAGAAGAAAGCCCGTGTTCCACGCATCGGGAGGTGGACTTCCGGTTTAGCGGGAACGCTTCCGGAATCGAGCATGGCAAGAGCCAATCAGAACCTCTCCCTGGGAGCCAATGGGAGAGCACATTACAAAGAGCCAATCCGAGCGGTGCTGTCACTGTTATGGTCCTGTCAGGGCGCCGGCGTCGTGGTGCTTGGGCGGCCGCCACCGGGGGGGTCTCCAGTGGGGCGTTTTCGGGGCCAGCTGCGCTCGTGTCCGGCCGCGCGCCCCGGTGTCCGCGCCCGGTTCGCGGGCCGCACGGTCGGGCGAGCGCGCAGGGCGGCGCGGCGGCCGCCTCGGGGCCTGGGCCCAGCCGCAGCCTCCTCCACGGCGCCGGGCTTCGACGGACGGCGAGATGCAGCCGCCGCCGCCGGGCCCTCCCCCGGCGTATTCGCCCACCAATGGGGACTTCACCTTTGTGTCCTCGGCCGACGCGGAAGGTGAGCACGGGCGGCCCCGGCCTGCTGGGAGGTCTTCGCGCTGCTGGGGGCGGGCGGGGACGGGCAGGAAGCTTTCTGGGCTCCTCCAGCCCTCCGCGCCTCTGGGCCTTGGGCAGGGCTCGCGGGCCGAACCCGGGCGCCGAGCGCTCTCTTCGGACGCGTCGGGTACCCGGGGCCGGTCCTGGCGTGGCCTACCCCGGTGGCTGGCTGGCCCCCGGCGGCGCGTTCACCCCGGTGGACCTGCGGAACCCCCCGGGGTTTTTTCCTGATGGTCGAGATCATTGGAATGACCGGGGTAGGTGCCAGGCAGGAAACAAGAAAGGAGAGCGGTTGATTTTATCCATAACTTGTCTCTCCTTTATCCTTGATCGGGGTTCGAGTCAGCACTTCCAATCCCAACTTCCTTCCGCGCGCTCATGTGTGAGCTTGGGTTTGGTATCTTAACCTAGATCCCCACGGCCCGCTTATTTAATAATGTTTGACCTCATTCCGCAGAGGAGGGGTCCTCGGGAGAGACTCAGAACGTTTCTCCACCCAACCCGGCGCTCCTGTAGCTCCTGCAGATTTCCTGATGTTTGGCGGTTGGGCAGAGTTTTTCCGCACCGCAGCGAGACTTGTTTTCCACGCTTCCTCCTCATCTGAATCTTTCAGCGAATCTTTTCCATTTTTACTTTGATTAAGATTGTTCACCAGATACCCGACAGGAAACCACAGATGGGCCGGTTGAAAGGAATGTCAGTGACACTTAACTCTTGAAATGTCGTCTAGAGAAAAACCCAAGATTTCAGTTTCTCTCAGGATTTTTACTTTCTAGTATCATTTGTCTCCCCTTTTCTTCTTTTTTGAGATGCTTTTAAAAAAGTACTGTAGGGGCTGAGCCCAGGTGGCCCACTGGCCTGGCGGTTCAAATCCAGCAGCAGCTCTCCAGGAGCAAAACTGGGCCTCCCACTCCCACCAGAGGGCAGTACTGTACCCCCCCCCAAAAGTACTGTAGTGTTTTTGTTTGTTTGTTTTTTGCTGCTTAGTCTGTAGTGTTTTTTATAATTAAAATAAAATGTTATTTATCAAAGGAAACAGAGCTGATACATATTTTTAAAATACAGACTATTTGGTGAAATATAGCAACAAAATATTTCAGTTTATTCTCATTTGCATTTAGCAGCAACATTGTGTTAGGGAGGTCGAGGTTATTTCATGAAATTAGACAAAAAAACTCTAAAATCAAGTATCAGAACTTGATAGTTGTTTATATTCATGTGTATAGTTCTATTTTTGTATACTTATTCTCCAAAGAATTACCTTTCTTAAGTAATTTAATTACTTTAGAAGAAACCTGACAGTAATATAACTAGTTAACTCATTGGCTCCATATACTAAATTAAGAAACTTGGAAAACTCATGAGGTTGATTCCAACTCCATATTTTACTTCTTAGTACATTCAATAATAATACCCTGTTGTATATAACTTTGTGTACTCAACATTTACAGGACAATTTAAGCTTGTGACCTATCAACCTTTAAGAACCTAATGAGCTTCATTACGCCTGTATTTTATAAAGAAATTGTAGCTTACAGAAATTCTGTAATTTGCACTTGAGGTATACAGAATCTAGGAGCTCATCTGTCTTTTCAAGGTTCTTTCCACAAACTCGGATGCACTTTCTCATATTTTTAAACATTGGTGTATCTGTAGTACAAAAGGGCTTAAATAAAGGACCAGTTCCACAAACTTTTTGAATCCTCTTCATGAAAGGATAAGCAGCCTGGGTTTGCATTCCACCATTACCAGTTACAGTCTGTGTGATGTGGGGTAAGTTGCGTATCCTTATGGACCTCACTGTGCAAAAAGGGGGTGATACCCAAGTGCTGAAATGCTCTTCGTACTGTACCTGGCAGCATTACATGTTGGCAGTGCTGCTACTGCTGGGGTTTCAGTATTAGCCCTCCTTTTCCCCCCTCCTTGTTCTCTGTTAGAAACATTTGACTCTTTGGACCAGTTCTTTTCTCTGCTCCGTAAGCCCGATAGGTGAATTCTTGCTTCTTCCCTTTTTATTCTCTGTTTTTGTCATCATTAGTGTTTTCAATTAATATTTTCAGCGTATGTCCAAAATTAGAGAAGTTTAGGGACCAGAAAAAAAAAAACACGTTTTCAGGTCTATGTGTGTCCTGTCCTTATAAATCTTTTTTCTTGAAGGGACCGTGAACACTGAGCTTACCTGCCCCTTCCTTGTGAACCTTGCTAAACTGTCCCTCAGAAACAAAAGCTTCTCCAAAATGTTCTAGACCCCAAGCATCCACCACAGGAAGCCAGGATATAAATATGAAATGTTTGTTGAAGGAATAAAAGGATTGCTGCTTTCTTTTGTCACATCTCGCAAGGACTGGGGTAAAGCCAGAAAATTTAGCGCAGTTAGATGTATAACAAACGAGCGCTTATGGCACAATGGTTGAGTGCTCATCTGTCATCCAAAAAAAGGTCAGCTATTCAAGCTCATCACCATTGTGAGGGAAAAAAACCTAGTGTTCTGCTCCCGTCAAAACTGCAGTCTAGCCTGTGGGGTGATCTGATCTGTTACACAGGTTGCTAAGTGGGAGTCAACTTGCAAGCAGATGTATAACTTAAAAAGTTAACTGCATTTAGAGCCAGGAAACTTCAGTTAGAGTCCTTACTCTTACAGTCGCTAGAGACATCCATTTTTATCTTCTTAAAATGAAGAGCATACTAATAAAGATATTGTGAAACTTATTTAGAATAATATATTTTAAAGTTGGGTTCATAAATACAAGGAACATGAGCAATATGTAAATGAAGCATTGAATGACTTGAGGATATACTTAATGGTAAGTCCTAACCTAACCTCATCAGTTCTTATGATGTGGGCCTGCTCAGTACTTACCCCCAAGAAGGGATCATTGAAAATACGATGCCTGGTTGTGAGAAAGAAGAACCTCTGGCGCATTAAGAGTTTTTCTTAACCATATAAGTGAAGTGTCAGCTAAATCCACACTGAAGAAGCTCACCCATCTGTGTGATCCAAGGATTGTAAATAATAAAGTCCAAGGTCAAAAATGGGAGATGTATTGTAGCTTAAACTTAGAGCACCCAGTTTACTGAAGGCTGTGGAAGACAATGAAAACCACTAGTCCGGGCTGAGTCCCAGTGGCATAGTGGCTGTGCGCGGGACTGCGGCCCACTGGGACAGAGGTTCAATTCCAGCAGTATGGCTGGGCCTCCTACTCCCACCACCAGAGAGCAGTGATGCCCCCCAAAAAAAACAAAAAAAACAAGTCCATTTGCAGAGACTCCAAGGGGCATCTGTTGAAATTCAGGAATGTGAAAAGACTCCAGGAATGTGGAAAGAAATGAATTAATGCAGGTTTGTTAGGTTAAAATTCAACATCATTTCTTTTTTTCCCTTTTGATCCATTTTTAATTTGTTCTAGTTTTTATTACTTTCTACTTTATTTTAATTAAGGTTTTTTCAGTGTTTCACTTTGCTATTGCTAGAAGTTTTTGTATGATTTTCTTTATATGAAATCCATGGTAGATGTGGCAGTCATGTACTCCTGTCAGTTTCATGATTGGGAGTGTAGGGGTGGAATCTAGCCTGTCAATCTGGAGATAGCCAATGAGACCTCTGTGTGAGCTTGGCTTTCTCCTGAGAATTCTGGGAACTCTTGCTATATTTTCCTTATGGGTATGAGAGACACTTGAGTCCTTGAGAGACATTGCAGCAGACAAGACACAAGGCAGGCTCCCTGTGAGACATTCTGGAGGAGAAGCTACATGGGTTTACCCTGATGGAACCAGACCTCTGAAGCCAGAAAAGCCACGTAGAGACTCCTACCAGTGCTGAGATGCTTGAGAAGCCCCAGAGAGGCCCCTGTCGGTGCTGAGATGCTTCTACCACCACTGGACATACAAGACTCTGCACCCACTGGCCTGTGATTTTCCTGGTGTCATTGCATGTGCTTCGTGAGTCTGAAGAAGACTTATGGATTGGTATCGGACATATGGGCTAATATTGAACTTATGGACTTGGACTGGACTGGGTTGGGATATTTTCTCAATATTCCATTCATCTTGTATATAAACCTTTCATATATGTGTGTGTGTGTGTATGTATATACACATATATATATGCATTTGTTTCTCTACCTGGACTAACACAGTAGATAAAGCTAGCACAGACAGAAACTGTATTAGTAGTTTCTTAGGGTTATGACTGGACAGGCAGGGAAGGGAGCTAATTACAATGAGTATAAAAATAAAATGTTCTAGCTGAGCCCTGGTTGTGCAGCCCACAGGGTTGACAGTTCAAAACCAGCAGCAGCTCTCCAGGAGCAAGGCTGGGCTTCCTACTTCCACCAGGGCACTGATGTGAGAAAAAAGTAAATAAAAAATAAATAACGTGTTCTATAATTGGTTGTAGCAATGATTCACAACAGTTTTAAATATATTAAAGCCATTGGTGAATTATGTCAATAATTATGATTTAAAAACAAAACAAATATACCCTCTCTTCCCCCCAAAAGAATTGAGAATAAAAGTGAAATTTATATATTAGATTATATGAAATTTCTATTAGTGTATTAGTAAATACTATAAAACATGTGAGGGAGTTAACCCCCTCCCGCACCCCCCCAAAAAAAGCGCAGAAGAAAGCTCTGCTATAGCATGCATTTTCCCTCTAGGTGAGCATCAAGGAACTTGCTCTGAGTAGTGTACCCAGTGGCATCATGTGAGAAGGTTCTCTATGCTCAGAGTGAATTTTTTTTGTAAAAGTTTCACTTGAACTTTATTTTTGTGATGGTCTATTTAAGAGAACAGCAGCCTGCAGCTGTGAAACTTTGTTACCCGCTCGGGAAAAATGCTGCAGAAACTGTTACGATGTTTGAACATAGCTTACAAGGGACAATGCTATGGGAAAAACTCAAGTGTATGAGTGATTTTTCTCATGTCAGAAAAGGTGAGCTGTCCATTGATGACAAATCTCATTCTGGATGTTCGTCAGCTTCCCAAACAGATGAAATGCTGACAAAATCCTTGCACTTGTACTTGAAGATTGTTAATGGACCATTGAAGAGATGGGGAAGATCTGGACTGTCTTGGAGCTTGCTTCAGCAAGTGTTAATGGAGGATTGGGGAATGAGATGGGTCGCTGGGATTTCTGCCGGGGGTTTTGAGTGCTTTGAAAGAACAGCTATGAAGCGACCCAGACTTGTTTTTTTCCAAGTGAGATGACATGGTGCTGTTCTTAAGACATCAGCCAAGCCAGTGGAAGATGCCATCGTCACCTCACCTGAAAAAAGCTCGTCAAGTGAAACCAAAGGTCCAGACAATGCTGGCTTCTTTTTTCCAATGTGAGAGGGATAGTGCATTTGGAGTTTGTTCCACCACATCAGACAGTTAGTCAAGCCTTCTGTTTAGAGCTTCTGAAAAGATTGTGTAGCAGTGTGCAACAAAAAGAGCCTGATTTGGGGCAGACGGGGATTGGTTTTGCCACCATGACAATGCACCTGCTCACACAGCCAGCTCAGTCTGCCCATTTTGGGCAAAAAACAGTATGCCTCTCTTTCCGCATGCACCTTCTCACCCTGTGTGAAGTTTTGTTTTGTTTGAAAAGGCAGTAATTTGATGACATAGAAGAGGTGAAGAAAAAAATGAGGGAAGGTACTGTCAGCCATCCAAACAGATGAGTTTGAAAAATGTTCCTAAGAATGGAATTGTAGATTTGACAAATGTATTAAGTATAATTGAGATTACTTTGAAGGTGATAAGGTTGTTTTGTTAAAAAAAAATACATAGCTTGGGGGGCGGTGAGGATTCTGGGGTTTTTGGGTGGGTGCCCCCTCATATAGGGCAAGATATGGTGCTACCCAAGGAGAGAGGGGTTACCTCTGCAAGGAAGTATCACTGAAGTTTTCAGAAACAAATGAGATACATTCTGAAGGATCTGTAGACGTTCTTTAGACTTAAAAGGGAGAATGTATTCACATAAAATAATACAAATACTATGATTTGGTGGAGGAGAGGGCAGTCTATATGTTTTACACCCTTATCTTCACACACTGTAATCTCTTTGGGATTAGAAAGTATGTTTTGCTTCTTAGAAATAGCATACATGCTGCCGAGCACAGATCCTGACCCCCAAAAAAACCAGGAAGCCAGTACATTTTGTTGAATGACTGAATGATCATGTGATGCTCACTTTTGATTGAGATAGCGCCACTAGAACTGAAGGCATACTCATTGAACAGAATTAAACAAGCAATAGGAAAAGGCTGAACCAAACGCGAGAAAGAATCTAAAGCAGTGTCTCGCAGAGTGAGTGATGCCAGTCCCCTGAGGGGCACTGGAGTAACTGAAGGAGCTGCAAGATACGTTGTTTGGCGTCATCACGTTGATTCTGACCCACAGACCCCCATCAAAGTACTGCGAAAGATAATCTACACTCTATCCTGAATCTTGGGCTATAGTACAGGGTTTTTTTCCCTTTTTATTGCTATAGCTTACTCATTCTGTTACATCCCATACAGTCCCTGTCCCACACAGTTCTGCTGTTCAATCCATTCAGGTCCAGTTACACAATCATCAATGTGGTCAACACCATTCCCCCCACCACCACCACCACCACTGCCTGTACCCTCAGGGAACCCTTACTCCTGTGTCTGTCTCTGAGGGGTCATCAATCTTGACTACCATTTGCCAAGCAATATTGAATGTACAAATGAACATGCATACCTGGCGTGATTAATGAGATATATCACATAAGGGTCTTAATAGTAAGGGGAGGGAATCTTAAAGAACTAGAGATTAGCTTTCTGGTTCTTCAGTACGACATCGCACCGTAGACATGTTCTCCGTTCTGTGAGACCCATCTAAGAGGTTCTGTCCAGTTATTTTGCTGGTGGACTTTAGGTCTCCACTACATTCACTGCTCTTCATTTCGATTTGGTTATGTTTTTGGAACTTCCCATTGACACCTCATGATTGCACAAGCTGGCATGCTGCTTCCATGTGGGCTTTGTGGCTTCCATGCTAGATGGCTGCTTTTTTAACTACAAGTCTTTAAGACCCAGATACTATAGCTTTTGGTAGCCGGGCACAGTAAGCTTTCTTTGCCATATTTGCTTATGCACCCTTTTTGTCTTCAGTGATTATGTCAGTAAGGTAGGTGTCATACAATGCCACATTATTAGAACAAGCCATTAGTACAACGTTTGTAGTTGGTGGGATGGAGCATACTAATGATAAGATGTAGGATGACATCAAGAACATCATACTTATGTTTAGGAACCTGTGAGCTAAAACCAGACATTTTCCATCATTTTTTCTACCTTTCTATATATCTTCATCTGTGTACTGAGGGCTGAGCCCTGGTGGCGTAGTGGTTGTGCGCGGGATTGCAGCCCACTGGGTTGGAGGTTCAAATCCAGCAGCAAGGCTGGGCCTCCTACTTCCACCACCAGAGGGCAGTGAGGCCCCCAAAACCAAAAAAAACAAAAACATTTGTGTACTGGAACATTCATTTTTCTCCAAGTATTAGAGGATTTTCTTTCTTCCTCCTACCAGAAAACTTTCTCATGGTGTTGATTAGCATACCTTCTTGCATTTCTTTCAGACCTATCTCTAGTTTTCTCTTTAGAATCTTATTTCCTTTGTTTTTCCCACCTCCATCATCACACACAGCTCCTTACTAATTGACAAAGTCTTTGAACTCTTCAGAGTTCATTTTAGGGGAACTGATGACAAGAATCTACATATAACCTCCTTACTGGGGGACAGGCAACAGAAAAGTAGGTGAAGGGAGATGTCGGAGAGTGCAAGATATGACAAAATAATAATTTATAAATTATCAAGGGTATACGAGGGAGAGAGGAGCAGGTGGGGAGGGGGAGGAGCTGATATCAAGGGCTCAAGTAGAAAGCAAATGTTCTGAGAATGATGAGGGCAACAAATTATAAATGTGCTTGACATTTGATGTGGATGGATTGTGATAAGCAATGTATGAGCCCCCAGTAAAATGAATTTTAAAAAGTTTCCTTTAATATTGTCAAAGCTAAACCATTGCTGTTAATTTTTTAGTTCCTCAGATCTGTGAGGTGTTAAACATTGATCATTGCGATCAGTTCCCATTTTCTCCCTTCTCCCACCTTCCCCTATTCTCATGGTATCTGTCGTTACTCTCATTACTGTTCCTGAAGGGTTTATCTGTTTCTGAAGGATTTATCTGTCCTGGATTCCATGTGTCCAGAGCTCTTCTCTGTACTCATGTACCTACTCTGGTCTGGCCCAGTTTGTAAGGTTGAATTGGGGTCATGATAATGGTGGGGAGGAAGCATTAAAGAACTAGAGGGATGTTGTGTGTTTCATCAGTGCTATGCTGCACCCTGGCTGACTCGTCCCTTTCTTGTGACCCTTCTGTCAGGGGATGTCCAATTGTCTACAGATGGGTTTTGGGTCTCCACTCTGACCTTTTTCATTCCCATTGATATGACTGTTTGTTTTGGGTCTTCTAATTCCTCCTGATACCTCATCTTGTCAACACCCCACGATCATAGAGGCTGGTGTGCTTCTTGCATGTGGGCGTTGTTGTTTCCCTGCTAGATGGCCACTTGTTTAACATCAGGTATTCAAGACCCCTGATGTTATATCTTCTTATTTATTTATTTACTAAATATTTTTATTGGGGGCTCTTATATTTCTTATCACAATCCATACATTCATCCATTGTGTCAAGCGCATTTGTATGTATTCTGTCGTCATCTTCAAAGAATTTTCTATTTGAGCTCTTAATATCAGCTCATTTCCCCCTGCCCCCTCTCCTAAACCCTTGATAAGTTATAGATTATTATTTTCATATCTTACATCATCCTCTGTCGCCCTGCACCCACTTTTTCATTGTTCATCCCCCAGAGAGGGGGATACTTGTGATACTTGTGGTCAATTCCCCCTTTCTACCCCCTTCTCCTAATCCTCCTGGTATCTCTATGCTCATTGTTGACCCTGAGGGGTTTAGCTATCCTGAATTCCTTGTGTTTCGGGCTCTTTTCTGTAGCGGTGTGCATGTTCTGGTCAAATCCAATTTGTAAGGTAGAAATGAGGTCATGGTAGTGAAGGGAAGGAAGTGTTAAAGAACTAGAGTAAAGTTTTGTGTTTCATTGATGCTATACTGAACCCCGACTGGCTCATCTCTTCCTTGTAACCTTTCTGTAAAGGAATGTCTAATTGTCTATTAATGGGCTTTGGGTCTCCACTCCAGGCCCCTCCCTCTCCGTCTGTTCACATTGGATATGGTTTTGTTCTGGGTCTTAGTTGCCCAGCACCTGATCCCATACACACCTTGTGATCACACAGGCATTTGGGCTGCTTCTATGTGGGCTTTGTTGCTTTGGAGCTAGATGGCCGCTTGTTTACCTTCAAGTCTTTAAGACCCCAGAAGCTGAATGTTTGGCTAGCCAGGCACCATCAGCTTTCTTCACATTTACTGTGCATTTTGTCTTCAGCGATCATGTTGGGAAGGTGAGCATCATAGAATGCAGATTATTAGAACAAAGTGTTCTTGCATTGAGTGAATACTTGAGTGGAGGCCCATTGTCCATCTGGAACCTTAATTCTTAACATATAGATATATAAGTACATAGACCTATTCCCCTCTTGTTATATATAAATATATTTACATCTGTACATGCCTGTATTTAGACATCTATAAATGCCCTTTGCCTCTTGATTCTTTCCTCTATTTTCTTATACTTTCCTCTTATCCGACCATCTTAATCGGCCTTCATTGGGTTTCATGATTCCTCACTGTTACGTTGCCCTTGATAAAATCCCACTAGGGATTTTTAGTTCTAATAATTTTTAGTTCTAATAATCTACACCTGTCTCTCCAATGATTTTAGTTCACTTGTCCCTAAATTGGTCTCCTTCCCTCTCCCGCCACACACCCACTTCCTGTCTCCTACCTCACCTCCCTCATATCCCTCTGAAACCAGTGATCCTGTTCTTTTCATCTCTGAATTGCTTATCAAAGGAAGTCAAAACCAACAAAACAATAGCAACAGCTAAAATATCAATAACAAAAATAACAACAACAGAAAGCCACTGACATAAATGGAAAAGTCCATAAATAGTTCAAGATCTATTTGTTGGCCTTTATGAGTGTTTCAAGTCTGATGGGGTGCCACACTCTCCAAAGTCTTTTTTTCATGTTCCTTAGGGATTTCATCACTTTGCTCCCCTTGCTGCACTTTTGCGGGCCCTTAGTGTTACTCCCCAGTGTGATGGGGTCAGATTGGGTACAAATCCCATACAGTATGTGTCTCCAATGTTGTTCCTATAACACTAAGGTTCAGTGAGGGACGTCATGGCCGTCATGGCTCGTGATGTCCTCTGGTCCTTTCTGTGCATTGTTTGCTCTGAGCAGGAATATCGTCCTCAGGCTTCATGCTCTTTCACGGAAGTCTAGAACTTGTCAAGGAATAAGGGTCCACCTGAGTGTATTGTCAGACTACACTGAGAGTTCTTTGCTTTCCTTTCAAAGTAAGGTTCTCAAACTAAACAGAAGATGCAGAGAAATCTTCACTTAATCAGGTGGATGTCTTTAAAGGGAAGAAGAAATACTGTTAAAAGTTTTATTTTGTAGTTGTTCCAGGGGGCTTTTAATAATGCAGTGATACCTTGATTGTCCAATTTTGTATGGGACACTTGAAAATACCATGGCTTGGGTCAGGCGCACCTTAGTCCTCAGCAGAACATCCTTCCTTTTCAGTACTTTAATAGGGTCTTTAACAAGTGATTAACTGCAAAACATACAAAATTCTTGAACACAACACTATAATTTATATATCCATATTTGGTTCTGATTAAGTATAATCTTTGAAGCAACCCTACAGGATCTCTCTAGTGTTTTAAGTGCAGTCCTTGTTATAGGCTAGGAGAGAGTTGCTATGGACCTTTTCTACCTCATAATTCTGGAACCTGTAATGTCTTTGTTGTGGTCTAAATCCTCTTACTAAATTAAGAAGCACTTACTGTACTCTGAGGAATGAATATTAGTTGGATTGCAACTCTTTCTTTTTAACTTACATTAAGACAAAGCAACAGTAATATTTAGAGACTTTTTTTGAGGGGGGCATCAGTGCCCTCTGGTGGGAATAGGAGGCCCAGCCTTGTTCCTGGAGAGCTGCTGCTGGATTTGAACTGCCAACCCAGTAGGCCGCAGTCCCGCACACAACCACTACTCCACTGGGGCTCAGCCTTAGAGACTGCTTTAACCACAGTTAGGGAGTGTGGCCACAAGATTGTATGGTCATTAACATCTGCAGGAAGTAGTTTTAAGTGTTATGTAGGAAAAAATAGGGAAATTCAAAGTACTTGTCTTTAATCCAGTGGTTCTCAACCTTCCTAGTGCTACAACCCTTTAATACAGTTCCTCAGGTTGTGGTAAACCACCCCTCCCAACCATAAAATTATTTTTGTTGCTACTTCATAACTATAATTTTGTTACTGTTTTGGATCTGGTTACCCCTGTGAAAAGGGTCTTTCAACCTCCAGAGAGGTCACGAACCACTGCTTTAATCGCTAGCTGAGCAAGCCCTTCTCCCTAAAAACTTTTCTTTTCTTTTTTTTTTTGGCATCACTGCTCTCCGGTGGTGGGAGTAGGAGGCCCAGCCCCACTGCTGGAATTGAACCTCCGTCCCAGTGGGCCGCAGTCTCGCGCACAACCACTACGGCACCGGGGCTCAGCCCTCCCTAAAAACTTTTAAAAGTCATATAAGCCCTAGAGCTCTGCGGTTCTCTAGAGCTGGATGGCTGCTTGTTTATCTTTAAGCCTTTAAGAACCCTAGATGCTAGAGCTTTTGGAAGTTGGGCAACATCACATTTCTTCCCCATACTTGTCTATGCACCCGCTTTGTCTTCAGCGATTGTGCTGGGAAGGTGAGCATCATGAAATGTCAGTTTAATAGAACAAAGTGTTTTTGCATTGAGGGAGTACTTGAGTAGAGGCCTAATGTCTGTCTGTTCCCTTAATATTAAACCTATAAATATATGCACATATGTCTATTTCCCCATCATCATATATAAATATATTTACATATGTACGTGTCTGTATTTAGACTTCTATAAATATCCTTTGCCTCCTAGTTCTTTTCTCTTTTTTTCTTTTACTTTCCTCTTGTCCCATTATCATACTCAGCCTTCATTTGGGTTTCAGTAGTTCCTCTTGGTTACACTGACCTTAATCAATCCCTTCCACATCTGTATACCCTCCTCACCACTGATTTTGAATCACTTGTTGGTCCTTTGTCCCTGGGTTTATTGTTAGGGTTTTTTTTGTAGGCATCACTGTCCTCTGGTGGTGGGAGTTGGAGGCCCAGCCTTTGCTCCTGTAGAGCTGGAATTGAACCTCCATCCCAGTGGGCCGCAGTCCTGCGCACAACCACTACGCCACTGGGCCTCAGCCTGTCCCTGGGTTTATTAACACCACTTCCTTTCCCCCACCCAGTCCCGTTGTTTTCTCCTCCAGATTATTTATCCCACCTATCTTAACTGGGTAGACCTGCATAGATAATGCACATATGCACAAAAACAAGACAGAGCAAAACAAAACAATGTCTTTTTTTAGTTAGATAAGAGTCTAAGTCTGGAAAATAAATTCTGGTGTACATATTTTTTCCACAATTAGAAAAAATAATAGTTACATGAATAATAATGACTACAAGGAAGAAGAAAATGTTCTAGACTTGAATATGGTGACAATTATACAACTTCTTGATATGATTGAATTATTGAATGACAACTGGATGAAATGCCAATAAAGTTAATTTTAAAGCAAAAACAAAGATATAATCCTTGAACAGAAAAAAATTAATACGTAAAAAATATATTCGCTGTCTTGTCACTCTAAATGGAGCGTTAGTAACTCAGGGTTAACCAGTAGGTGGGCAGCTCAAACCCATCAGCAGCTCTGCT
This sequence comes from Nesogale talazaci, assembly GCA_004026705.1. Classification (NCBI taxonomy): domain Eukaryota; kingdom Metazoa; phylum Chordata; class Mammalia; order Afrosoricida; family Tenrecidae; genus Nesogale; species Nesogale talazaci. The sequence goes on from PVJH01016457.1 coordinate 24,313, forward strand.
AGAGAAAGATGAGGCATTCACTTCCATGAAGATTGACAGCCCTGTAGTAACTGTAGATGGGGAGGATGGGGTGGAGGGAGGAACTGAGCTCAAGTAGAAAGAAAGACTCAAGTCGAAAGAAAATGTTTTGCAAGTGATAATGGTAACATATATACTAATGTGCTTGGCACAATGGATGGATGTATGGATTGTGATAAGAGCCTAAGGAGCTCCAACAAAATGATGTTTAAAATTAATGAAAAGATTTACAGCCCTGGAAACCCGCTGGGAGAGTTCGACTCTGTCCTGTAGGTTCTAAGGTCTCTGGTAGTAGTAATTGGCTTAGTGGCACTAGAGTAATTTTTAAAAATGGCAGATGTTCTTCTATAGAAATTTTTGCATGATAATTATCTTACATTTGGGTAAGGAAATTTTTCCTTGGCCAATAATTCTTTCTTCTTTCTCCCAAGATCTTAGTGGTTCAATAGCATCTCCAGATGTCAAATTAAATCTTGGCGGAGATTTTATCAAAGAATCTACAGCTACTACATTTCTGAGACAAAGAGGATATGGCTGGCTTTTGGAAGTTGAAGATGAGGATCCTGAAGATAACAAGCCTCTCTTGTATGTAAAAATAGTGGTTTTATTTTGTTTTCATTATTAGAGATGATCTGTGGCATGACCATACTCTTTCCTTTTATTTAAAGACAACTAGCAATTTTCACTTTAACCGGTAATATTTTTTAAAAGATACATTAGTAAAATAACCTATTGATTGGCAAATAATAAGCAAATATATTACAAGTATGCACCACCCTTATAAAACTTACCTAGGGCTATTAACTCTCTCAAGTAATTATGCAGTGAAATGACAAAAACCGGTGGGTGCTTACTGTAAAAATTCAGACTTAGGACATATTTAGACTTCAAAAAAGAGTACATATAGATGTCTGTGTGTGGTAATTTGTAAAAACATGAAGAGAGAGGGTGCCTTACTTTACAAGCAGGGAGGAGAATTAAGCTCATCAACCCAGTGGCAATTCCTTTGAGGTTGAGAGTAGACTTGCCAACACCCTCTAACGTTTTTACCAATTTTCATGTTTTGTTTTTCAATTGGATTTACTAATTTAGCACAATTATCAGTGCATATTTACAATCATGGACCTTATTAAGGAAGTTAACTTTACCATTTAGGATCAGAAATGTTCAGGATTCAGTTTTTTTAATCAGAGCAGTAAGCTTTGTCTACAGGCAGACTTTTCTCTGGTTCTCAGTCCCCGGGTCTTGCCTCTGCCCTACTCTGACAGTGTTATGAAGTACTTTTAGCACTGCCAATACAAGAATCAAGGACATTCCACTCAGACATAAGCCTTAACCCAAAGGCACTTGCCTCCTACGTCTGTGAGTGTGCAAACTAGCTTGCCCAATTAAGTTCCTGGAGCCACCTCATTTTACAAAGGAGCCTCCTACCTAAAGGCACTCGGCTTTATGGGCTTCTTGAGCTGGGATCCCAGTGCTCTGGCTCTGCTGTGACTGCTTTTTTTTCCCTCTTCTAAGGTCACAAGTTTCTGAGCCTGAGTTGAGGTAGCTCAGTGCACAGGCATCTCGGGGGTCTAATGGACGTGCCCCACTGCTGCTGCTGCTTTCTTGGTGGTAATGAGTTCTCCCATTCCTGCCTCTGAGATGGCTATTTTATACCCAACAGGATGGGAAAATTAGTCAGTCTCATAGTTAGATTTCCAAGTGTTTGCAACCACAAGTAACCTTTTTATCAGCCACTCACAACTTAATCATATCATTCTATCTACATCTTTCCTTACCCAGACCCATCAGGATAAAGTTGGTTTGGTGTTACAAGGACTATGGCTACAACAGTTATATGACATAATGTTCAGCATCGCAAAATTCTAGAACTGTCATTCTAAGTTAAGGTTACAGGGAGAATACCACTGTCTTCTCGGTATTTGAAATGTTTAAAATGATTAGGTATCCCTTGGAAAATAAGCAAAGGAACTTATAATTTTTGGAAATAATTACCTATAGATTTGTAATATTAATGCATTACCAAGTTATTCTTTATGATTTATATTAATAGTACTAAAATATCCCATTTCTTAATGTTAATATGCCACATTATATAAAATCTTATATTCTATGGGTTATAAGATACAGGGTTTTTTTGTTTTGTTTTGTTTTGGGGGCATCACGGCCCTCTGGTGGTAGGAGTAGGAAGCCAGCCTTTCTGCTGGATTTGAACCTCCAACCCAGTGGGCCGCCGTCCCACGCACAACTACTACACCACCAGGGCTGAGTCCTAAGATACAGGTATTTTGCAAATTACTCAGACAGAAAAAGCACCCACAGGGGCATAACACTGAGACATAAAGGACTGTCTCCTCTGTGTAAGTGAAAATGGGAAATAAGCCACCACCACACAGAAAGAGCAGCAAGGAATTTAACACAATAAGTAGCATGTTGGAAGGAAAAACATGTTCTCAGAACCTATAAAACCCACACTGGGGGCTGAGCCCCGGTGGCGTAAGTGGTTGAGTGCGGAACTGCAGCCTGCGGGCTTGGCGGTTCAAATCCAGCAGTGGCTGGATAGCGCCCCGACCACCAGAGGCAGTGATGCCCACAAAAAAAAAAAAAAACCACACTGGATCTCATATAGGTTAGCAGTCTAAATTCTTAATCTGTTCCCCCCAAAAATCTCAAACAGATAATGGTATTTAAAGTCATTCCAAAATGGACATATCTCCACAAGACTGGCAAAAAGAATAACACATCTTTGAAGTAATTGACTTAACCACGGACACATAATGAATCACAACTTCAAAATGATGAAATGTTGAAAATATGCACACCTTAGAATCAGTGAAATACGATAATAATTCAAATGGTAACATTTTTAAACCTAGGAAGATTTTACTGTGTCATTTATATTTTGTATAAATTCCTTTGTAGCTCAGTATTCAGAAGTGTGCTTAATGAGAATGTTTACTTTAATGTTACAGGGAGGAATTGGATATTGATCTAAAGGATATTTACTACAAAATCCGATGTGTTTTGATGCCAATGCCATCACTTGGCTTTAATAGACAAGTGGTGAGAGACAATCCTGACTTTTGGGGCCCTCTGGCTGTTGTTCTTTTCTTTTCAATGATATCATTATATGGACAGTTTAGGGTAAGTACATTGTTTTCGCTGCATTTAAATGTTTTTAGAGATTAAAAAATGAATATGGATACACATTAACTATAAACTCTAATTAATATATTATTTTTTAAGTGTCATGTCTTGACCCAGAATGTCTTAATAACTCCACAAACGTCATAATTAAATAGGTGGAGAGTACTTCAGATCGGTGCTTGGCCAACTTCTCCACATGCTCATTCACACAGGAAGTGTTGTTATTGGATGGCACACTGGAGTAATCAGGTGGAACTGCTCTGAGCTGACTAGAAATGACCCTTCCTCCTCCCCCAAATCCTCTTTCACCTTTAAAAGCAATGAGGATCTTGAAACAAAACATTTGAACATGAATAAACCTGTGGTCACTTTGAATTCTCTTTTGACAAACATTTAATCAATAAAGGATGGCAAAGATTCCATCAGTATTTGTTTTTATACAGCTTCTCATTGTTTTACCACTTTGCTTTCAGGGGGTTTATTATCAAAATACACTTATAAACATCTCTACTTTTACTTTAAGACTTTAACCAAGATCAAAACCAAGCCCACTCAATCTTCCATCGGGTGCCGTCAGTTCTGACTCCTAGTGACCCTGCCGCGGGTTTCTGAATCTGTGGGTCCTGATGAGCAGACAGCCTCATCTCTCACCTGAGGGGTTTGAATTGCCAACCTTGTGCTGAACAGTCTAACACTTAGCCATCACCTTGAGAAAACTAAAAAATAACTCATATCACAGTGGTTTGGAAATATTTCAGTGACCTGTTGCTTCTGTAACAAGTTGCCACAAACTTATTGGCTTAAAACATTAACGGTCTTTAAGAACTAAAATCAAGATGTTGGCAGAAGATATTTTTGTCCGACCTTTTCCGCTGATAGGGTACCAGCATTCTGTTGCTCCTACCCACATACTCCAATCTCTGCTTCCATGGTCCTTAGATTACCTCACATCATATCCTCTACTAAAATAGAGTCAAGTCTCTCTCTACCTCTCTCTTACAAGGATACTTGTGATTGTATTTAAGGCCTACTCAAATAATCCAGGTTAATCTCCCTATCTCAGAATCCTTTACTCATTCCCATACACTTTATCTATCAAAGGACATTAACAAGTTCCTGCAAGTAGGAAATAGACATCTTGGGGCATGGGTTGTCATTAATTAATTCACTACAAGGAACCTTTGAATTGTATTCATTGAGCATTAATAATATTAATATTTACCCCAGACCAATAGTTTATAGTAAGTATTATGTTGGAAATGTTATATAAGAGCCATTGAAAATAAAGGAAGGTGCTTACCTCCGACCAATCACCAAACCTGTGTTAGAACGTCTTTTCTTTTACCTATTTTTATATCGGTGGCTTGGTGATTTCACAACGGGCTGTTATCACAAGGTCAGCAGTTCGAAATCACCAGCCTGCTCTGTGAGAGAAAGAGGGGGCTTTGTATTCAAATAAACAGTTCCCGTGTCAGAAATTCACAAGGGCAGCTTTACCCTGTCTTACAGTTCACTATTAACATTGACTCAGTGGCGTTGAATTTCATTTGAACAAAGGAGCCTTGTGGGACATTGGATTAAGCACCGGGCTGCAAACTGCAACACTAGTGATTCACACTGCCCAGCTCTTCCTTGGGAGAAAGATGAGACCGTCTGCTCTCATACAGATTTAGTCTTGGAAACCCTGAGGAACTGTTATACTCTGTGCTGGATTGAGCCCCTATGAGTCTGCATCTGCTTGATGGCAACGATTGGGTTTTGGTTGCTTGCAGTTGAACAAAGAAGTCTAACGTTAATAACAAGATTATTACCCCACATACACTGTTGCTCTATTTGGATTTGCCTGATGATTTGGCATGACTGGTTTATGCATTTTTGTGAGAATACCACATGCATGGTGTTATACCAGTTTCTTTGAATGTGCTACTAATATGTCAAATTGTTGGTAATATTAACCTTGGTCACTTGATTAGAGGCTAATATATCTGCATAGTCCTCTGTTACAAAGTTGCTGGTTTTCCCTTTATGTCTGGTGGAGGTGTTTTGCAATAATACAAGTATTACATTTCACATCAACTTTAGCTCTCTAATTTTAGCATCCATTGATGAGTATTCCATTTAAAGGTTTTACTACAGTGTTTTTGAGTTGAGGTTGCCTATTTCTTTCATTATTTTGACACAGATTCCTACTCTCTTATCAACCTTGTTGTTCAACATTTCCCATTTACAATGGCTTTGAAAAAAATTTCAGGTGGCATCTTGAGTAGTCACAGCTCTGCACTGGACCCACTCCAGGCACAGGGTCCCCGTAGAAGAGCACTTCAAATGTTATACCGGAGACCCTGCTGACAGCTGAGCCACGTGCGGCATGGCTGCTGACTGGCCCAGAATGCTGTCTCCCATCCATCCATTCCATCCGTGCATCTCAGTCCAGCCATAGAGGGCTTGCAGTGACTGCGGGATGACTTCAGGCCATAGCTGGTCAGTGGAGGCTGAGCCAGGGCTTTAAGGTGCTAGGGAAGGTGAGAAGTAGTAAGGGGTCTGTGCAGGGTTGGAGCAGACAGAGCATGAGTGGGAATGCCACCCAAAGCATGTAGTGGGACCACAACCACACCCTCCACCTTCAACGACTGGAGGAGAAGGGTCTACCAAACTCATCTCAAGGTTTTTCCTGTTGTTTAATTATTCGATTGTTTTTTGTCAGTATGAACTCGGATATTTATTTTATTCTGAATTATGATGCAGAACTCTTATCATATATTTAATTGTTTAACAAATTTCCCCCAACTGCTCATTTTAGCTATTGGGACCTCTTTCAGGTCAGTGTGTATATCTTTTTAGCATTTCTCTTTTCATTTTAGAGCACTTCCTTACTTTCTGACCCCACAAGGTTTTTTACACTCATCTTGTATTTTCCCTGTTCCAGTTGTGGACTTGACCATTTATTTAAGGAGCTTTCTTTTCTTGCATTCGGAATGATATTGAGAAACTAGAAACTGATTAAGTGTGCTTATCTTGTCAGTGGCGTTGGTTTGTGGGCTGCCCCAGCAAACAAAGGTTAGGAGTGTATCCATGTATCATTACACTGAGTTGTTGGAAATGTTTTACCTATCCTATTCATTGGGTAAATGTGCAAATAATTCAAAATGTAAAGACCTCCAATACCCCTGATCCCCAGGGAGAAGATTGGTAACTTGCTTCACTAGATAATTTTCATTGCAGGGTGCTATAAACCAGAATCAGGTCTTTGGAATAAGGTCTTTTCTCCCCTATTTGCAATATTTTTAAAATGTAGATGTTGAAATACTAAGGTTACCTTAGGCAACTGATGAACACTAAATTTTCAATATGGGTGTAAAATCATATTAAACATTGTTATTCTGTTAAATTTTAGAAAGATAGCTGGAAACCCACACACCTTTCCATGACTTGAAACTGAGCATATAGTAATGAATTGAGTTCTTGGAAAAGTATCAGCTTGTTTAATAGAAAGAAATTCATTGCATGAATTATTTTTTGTTATTCCCTCTTAAGGTGGTCTCTTGGATTATCACCATTTGGATATTTGGTTCCTTAACAATTTTCTTGCTTGCCAGAGTTCTTGGTGGAGAAGTAAGTAGTTAAATTTTTAAAATGGATTTGTTTTTCTTAATAAGCTTTATTTGGGGCACTGCAAGTACAATCAGTGACTGTATTGGTTTTAACTTGTTTATTGTCCCAAAATTGCTTTTAAGTTACATTAAGTCCTTTAAGATGATTTATTATTCAAAAAATTAGTATTCTTTCTCAATATGGATGGTACATAGGTTAAGCACTGGGTTGCTAATTGCAAGGTCAAAGAGAAAGTATCCCTCGTATGTCATTCCTCAAGCAGCATAACGTGAGGCTATTGGAAGCATTTTAGCTTATGGCTATTGGAAGATTATATTCAGGTAATTAATTAATGGATAATGGAAGTGTATGAGGGGGCTTCCAGAAGTTCACAAAGGAGACAACCTTGCTAGTTGGATAGAAAGTTGTACAATTCCCAAGATCTGGAATTGATCTCTCTCCTCTGACTCCATTTGAGGATGCCTGCCTTAGAACATAGTCTCCCAAACTTACTTGGCCTACTCTCTTTCTTCTAGAAGAAGAATTAGACACCACCACCATGCCCACCCCCAGCAATTAAAAACTTAGGACTGTAGCCCCTAATCCAGGATAAAATGCAGCCTTCCCTGGATCATTCCAGCACCTCTTATCCCCAGGGAGAGGAATCTCCCACTTTGGAAAACACTACCTTAGAGTAATTGACCAGGGCTGAGCCCTGGTGGGATAGTGGTTGAGTGCAGGACTGCGGCCCACAGGATCGTTGGTTCAAATCCAGCAGCAGCTCTCCAGAAACAAGGCTGACCCTCCTGCTCCCACCAGGGGGCAGTGATGCCCACAAAAAAAAAAGAGAGAGAATGGGGTAATTGGCCATTTGGAATCAAGGGGACAACATTTACCCAACAGCAAAGATCAGTAGGGTTCAGAGAGAAGGAAGATTGGAGACAGAAAACACAGGGAAGGTGGGATGGGCAATGTTACAATGAGGGGGTTGCAGTGAATGAGATGAAACAGTGTATATAAATTGTTAAATGTAAACAAATGAGGATTCACTTAGTAAACCTTTATTCGGTTCAAAATAGAAAATTGGTTGGTTTGTATTTTTTCCAATGATTTTATTGGGGGCTCTTACAGCTCTTATAACTTCCCATACGTCATTTGTGTCAAGCACACTTGTACACATGTTGCCATCCTCGTTTCCAAATATTTTTTACTTGAGTCCTTGGTTTAAGTTCCTCTTTCCCCCTCCTTTTAAAAAAGAATAGAAAGTTTTAAGATTAAAAACTAACAGCAGGGGCTGATCCCTGGTGGCGTAAGTGGTTGCGTGCGGGACTGCAGCCTGCAGGCTTGGCAGTTCAAATCCAGCGGCGGCTCCCAGGAGCAGCACTGGGTAGCACCCACGACCACCAGAGGGCAGTGATGCCCCCCCAAAAAAATTAAAATTAACAGCAAGTTAATAGATTTTTAAGAAAATAATTATTTTTGTGGCCTGCATATAATTGATGCATGTATTGATCATTATAAGGGTTGGATGAACTCCCAATAAAATGATTTTAAAATTTTAAAACTATTTTTTCACAACAAAAAGTAAGCAAGTACATTCTTGCAAGTAGCTTTTATGCCGGGCTTAATGAAAGAAGTCTGGGGTTTTTTGTGTACCCTCTTGTATATGAAGAAAATAAGACTTCAGACATTTATTACTGGAAAAGATGACATGATTTTTAATAGCAGTTTCAGATAATTAATTAACGGATATTCTTTGATACTACACCAAAACTTAACGTAGTCGCTTCTTTTAGATTTGTTGCACTATGGAACCTGAAACACTATCTGTTAACATTTCATTCTCTGTTTCATTAGCATTCACTTTGAATGAATCTTTTTTAGCAATGCAGAATTTTGTAACATTTCACATTGGAAAGCACTTGTTCCCTGGGTTATGGAGATCTTTCAAATGTTGATATACTTTGTTTTGAATAAGTTATTATATTCATTGACACTGCCATATATCTTTTTTTGGAGGGGGGCATCACTGCCCTCAGGTGGTGGGAGTAAGAGGCCTAGACTTTGCTCCGTGGAGCTGGAATTGAACCTCCGTCCCAGTGGGCCACAGTCCCACGCACAACCACTACGCCACCAGGTCTCAGCCCAACACTGCCATATATCTTGAGAAAAATCTTTATTGGAAAACTTAGCTTACAGTGCTAGGTGTACAAGTTTTCCCAAATTCTTATATTTTCTTGATAGCTCATATTTTATCATTTGCTGCAAATACTGTTATTTTTTCTGATAAAGCAATGGGCTCATTTTATTCATTTTCAAAAAAATGCCTAACATTACTCAAGTTGAATAACCATAGTTTGTCTTGTCAGTTTTTCATTCTAGTAAAAATGGCTTCTGTTCAAAAAAAGCAACAACATCCAATTAGACTTTTAACTCATTCACACAACAATGTTCTTCCTTGGGATAATCCTTGAACTTCAATATATAACAGAAATGCTTTATGTTTGCGTCCCATTTTGTTACACAAATTATTACAAAGATGTATTCAGATGTTGAGGTTTAATAAAATTAATCATTTTTTATTGCTTTATCAAAGTTATTATGTGTAACTGGCTCTTCCCCCTCCTCCTCCTCTTTCTGTATGTGGTCATAAAGAATACAGTAACGACTACTACAGTTTGTGCCACCTTGATTTGGGTCAAAGCAAAAGGAGTGTTACTGACCATTACTGTTGCCTAATTAGTAAAATGTCAGTCCCATGAAAAACACAAATAGTATCTGTTATTATAAAAAATAATTTTGATGTAAGACTCTCCTAGAAGGATCTTTAAGACCCTCAGGGTTTTATGGGTCACGCCTTTATTAAATTTTTTTTTAATTAAGATTTTATGAAATGATGTATACAAAAAATTTTAGTAGATTAATCTGTGGACAGTAAAACTAAATGATGGAATGCAGAATTATAATGTGAATACTGGCAAATGTCAGACTGACTCTGAATATTGGATACTAAATCCAAAAATTTTGAGCCATTTTCTCACACATGGTGGAAAGGTCTGCCAAGTCTGTTACTTAGCTCTTTACCCATCTGCTTCCTAGCTTCTAAAATGTGTTGCAGTTGTGCTGTCTCCTGTTCTTTCCCTGGGTGTGTTCCTTAGAAATAAATTGAGAATAACATTTGTCCACTAAGCTTTTTCTCATGGAAATGAAAATAGCTCTGAGAGAATTAAATTGATTTCTTCATGTATTATTTCTTGTAGTCTACCTAAAATCTAATGTAATATATATTTGAAGTAAAACCCACTTTAAGACGCAGAATGCTACAATGAGTCGTTAGCAGTGGTGTGTACGTAGGGATTTCTGAGGCTGTAACTCTTTACAGGAGCAGATAGCCTCGTCTTTATCCCACAGGGCAGTAATGATTAAACCCCTGCCGTTGAGGTTAGCAACCCCACACCTAACCTATAACACCTCCAGAACGCCTTTCACATGAAAGTATCACTAAATTTAAGACAACTGTGAGACCCAATCTAAACCCATCGTCATGTGTTGCTTCCAACATAGTGACCCTATAGGACAGTAAAAGTTAATTAAGAAGTCAGTTCTTAATTTGAACTCCATCATCTACTAGCTTTGTTTTCCTGAGCAAACATTGTGCTTCTAAGACTCAGCCTTTTCATAATGCAGACTGTCCTAGTTATCTAGTACTGCTATAAAAAAAATACAAGTAGGTGGCTTTCACAAACAAATTTATTCACTCACAGTGGAGGAGGCTAGAAGTCCAGCTTCAGGGTATCAGCACTAAAAGAAGACATTCTTTCTGTCAATTCAGGGGAATGTCCTGGACTCCTTTCAACATTTGTAGGCTCAGCGTTCCATGGAAATCTCCATGTACCTTAGCGTGAACCCTTCCCTGAATGGAAGAGGTTCTCTGCTAGGACCCTAGACTCACAGAATGTGTTCTGCGCTCTCTTTTCTTTCTTGGTGGTGATCAGGTCCCTCTGCTGATTTTTCTCTCCTTTCATACAAAAAAGATGATACAGGCCATCCCTCACAGAAACTCTCAAACATCCAATCCTAACAGTGTTGCGTCCACCTGAATTCCAGTACAACCAATCAGATAATTACATCAAATCACATCATAAGAGATGAAGCCATCATTGAATAACTGCCAAACCACTGAGAATGAAGGTTCAGTCAAGTTGATACATATATTAGGTGGAATACAGTTCAATCCTTAACATTCCATTTAGCCCCCCAAAACTCATGTGCTTGTTATACTTCCACCTCATCACAGTTGGGATTGGCTGACCATGGCCTATCACACCAATGGGGATTGTCACATGGGTACATACCTCCCACATTACATCACTGCATAACCACCAAACCACTGAGAATTATGGCCTGATGTGTTTCAGGAACATAATTCAATCCACGTTGAGGACAGTAATGCATACTGTGATAAACAGCAGTGAGGTGGCCACGTTTGACCTCTAACTTCCCCATGCCAAGAGGTAGGGGTCAGACTTGCTTTCTCTCTCCATCCTTCTTTATCCTGTTGTGACCACCATTCCTGGTCTCGATGACCTCTGTCACTTCACATAGAGATCTTGGAAATTCTCTTCGGAATTGTTCAGCAGTTTTTCTGTGTCTCAAATGGCTCAAACACACTAAGGAGTGACTTTCACAGAAGTGTGGTTTGGATTTTACTCACTGTTCCCTCAAGGAAAATAAACAATAGTACCCCAGCCCCTACTAAAGTAGTCGTAAAGATGGCCCTAAGGAAACAAAGGCTGTGACTTGGTGCAAACCCTCTGCTAAGGTCAGGACTTAACCTCACCTCAGTCCTGTAACAGAAAAAACCAGAAAAATCAAGCCCACTGCCATGCAGTTGATACTGCCTCAATATGATCCTAATAGAGAACTCCTACCAGAATTATAATACATCACATAAGGAATTAGAAATAAAAGGGAGGGCCTTATTAATTGACTATATGTCACCTCTTTTTGGAATGGGCACATATATGGATCTCTTCCAGTTATTTGGCTAATCAGCTGGCATAGACGAGTACTTATAGTGCTTCGTGAACTTGTTGAAACATTTCAATGGGTCATCCATCAATTCCCGGATCCTTGTTTTTGGCTAATTCCTTCAATGCAGCTTGAACTTCTTTCTTCAGCATCATTGGTTCTTGTTCATATGCTGCCTCCCAAAATAGTAGTGTCTCATAGTTCTTATTTTGGTACAATGACTCTGCGTATTCTTTCCATCTTCTTTTGATGCTTCCTGTATCACTCAATATTTTGCCCATAGAATCTATCAATCCTGATACTCAAAGCTTGAATTTTTTCTTGAGTTCTGTCAGTTTAAGGTGTGCTGTCTTTGTACATTTCATTATAATGAGCTGCCCTTTGAAGTATTCTATTCAGCTCTTTGAGTTCAACATTTTGCTTCTGTTATTTCATTTTGTTGTGCTTAGGATCACTATGGGCAGGAACTGACGCACTGGCACCCACCAACCACCACCACCTCTCACTCACTTCCTAGGCCTGTTAGTTCGCTGGAGCTCCACATATGAGGCCTACCCCAAAGTGTGGCATCGAAGACCCACTGCAAGATAGTTTCTCTTCAGTCTCTCCTCACCCCACCCCCACTCTCCTTTTCCAGTCTGCATCTGGCACCTCTCGTTTCTCTAGACCTTGCTTTTTAACTCTAAACCTCATGAATGTGATCCTGTTTTATAATCTTCTGATAGCTTAACTAAGTAGTGGCAGAACATACACGAGAAATAAGCTAGAAGCAATTGGGTTTAGAAGAAGTCTGAAACTAAAGAGGGAGAGAAGAACTAGAAATGTAGATTTGGGTATCTTCAGAAGACTGGTGATAATGGAAGCCATTAACGGTCCTCCCAGGAACATGGAAAATAAGTAGTTCTAATAAAGATGTCGGATTTTCGTAAGGTACTTTGAAATGTAGTTATAATCACAAAACAGAACTCCAATCGATATTTTGAGGCATTTAACCAAATTCTTGTTCAAGTTTATCATACATATGTATATGTGAGACAATCCAGGAAAATTCTTGGGAATAATATGTGTGTGCATAATGACTTAACATGTATGCAGTATGATACTTTATGACTTCAATCCTGTTGTATATAGAAGTAAAATGCATGATGTCCAATAGTGATTAAAATGAGGGTCTTGGTTTCTGTGATACTCATTTAAATTTGAAAATTTACAGGTTGCATATGGCCAAGTCCTCGGAGTCATAGGCTATTCCTTGCTCCCTCTCATTGTAATAGCCCCGGTGCTTTTGGTGGTTGGCTCCTTCGAAGTGGTGTCTACACTTATAAAAGTAAGTGCCATAGTGTGTCATGTTGGAAGCAAGGTGCTGTTTCCAATACCCAAAATGTGCTGTCTCAAGCTAAAATTAGGATAATCTTAACTTTGCTGCTCTCAGCTGATGAAGGTAGTCTATAACTGTTTGTGAAACAGTTGTTCGTATCTTAGAACAGTGATCTTACAATTAGATTACTTTTCCCTTGTAATCTACTGGGAATTACAATTACATATGTTTAGGAGATAGACAATCCAAAGAACAAATTGGGAGAATATTTACTTAAAAGTTCACTGTCCATTTATTTACTTTTGTTTTTGTTTTTGTTTGGGGGGCATCACTACCCTCAGTTGGTGGGAGTAGGAGGCCCAGCCTTTGCTCCATGGAGCTGGAATCGAACCTCCATCCCAGTGGGCCACAGTCCTGTGCACAACCACTATGCCACCGGGGCTCAGCCCCTGTCTATTTATTTAATAACTTTTATTTGAGTAGTAACTTTCTTAATGTGATAAGCATGGTTCTGATAAATTGACTTTATTGTAGCTATCAAAAATTCTTTGTACTGTCTTAAATTTACATTAGGATAGGTACACATTTACTTGATAGTATCATGTAGTAGCACAACTAGTGATGGTACTGAAATTTCAGCTTTTATTTTTGAAATTTTGGGAGGAATAAATGACTGCTTTGGCACATGTGTACATATTAGGCATTGGGTTTTCTGTTCTTTGATACAGTTGAACTTTTTAAAACCACCATTTTCAGAACTGCCATTTTGTCATCTCCCCACTATGAATAGTGAGAGCCATTTAATGTTTATGAAATTCTTAATTTCAATATTTTAAAAATTGTGATTCCTATTATAATTGGAGAACTATAGGCTCATATTGACAGTATAGAAGGGGGCTTCAGAAGCATGGAGAAATATTCCATTATCTTTCAAAACAATTTTTTCCAAACTTTTTGGAAGCCCCTTCTCATAAATAATTTGGCATTAAAAAATATGCAATTTGGAACAAGATAGTGGCTTGCTGTGTGATTTTGGCAGTCTATCTTAACTTTTCCTACTTTTCAGTGTGCCCATTGTAAAGTGGGAATTTTAGCTACATTTCATTTTAGGTTTTGCTTTGAGGACTTTAAAGTATATGTATAGTGCCTGGCACAATATAGACACTCATGGTAACTATTATTACAATACTATAAGAGTATTTTGAGGCTGAGCCCCGGTGGTGTAGTGGTTGTGTGCGGGACTGCGGCCCACAGGCTTCATTGGTTCAAATCCAGCAGCAGCTCTCCAGGAGCAAAGCTGGGCCTTGCACTCCCACCAGTGCAGTGATGCCAACTACAACAACAAAAATTATTTTGAGAACATCTTGGCATATTTGAACTGTTCGAACACTTCGGGGCATTGTGGAAGACTTTACCTTCTGCCTAAGGTCTTTAAAAAGAAAAAAATCCAGTTTTCCCACTATCAGTGCTTAAACGTCTTGCCATTCAGCAGCTGGCCCTGCCCTGGCATTCGCTCATCCTAGCTAGCGTGCATGCAACTGCACTCACTCACTAGGATCGCTTCCCATTGTGCATTGCTTCACGTGAGTTAATTAATGCCTGCTAATACTTTGCAGAGTCTGATATCAGATCGTCACAATCACGGTATTTTTGGCCCCTTTTTTTAGTCATGTAGTTCATCTAAAATTTGGAACTTAAAATATTTTAGGTACTAGATGAATGTTTTGTAAAATGGGAAAATATTTTTTCTACCATTATGTAATCTAAGTTTGATTTGTTTTACAATTTTGATATTTTGGGGGGCCAAAAAGTGTTTGTCATCCATTTGTCTGTATATAGTGAGCTATCGTGCATGTTTTCTCTTTAAATTCAAGCTTTGTTAAGAAATAGGCCCAGAAGCTTTTACTGCTTAATTCTAGCATTGAAACTCATGTAATCCACAGACATTACTTTTCTTTAACATTAAATCATATGACTAGCAAGTCAGTGATGAGTTTTCATGATAAGCTAAAAAGGAGGTGTAGTTCCAGTGACTAAAACACCCACAGCTAGTCCAGGGGCGAAAGACGTGGCAATGGTATCCATAAAGCCTGACAGACAGAAACCCTGTGGGACAGACACTCTTACTTAAAGGATCCCAGTGAGCCGGAATCAGCTGGATGGGAGGAGTGAGGCCTTGACGAGATGTGGTGCTCGACGTGCAAGAAGTTTTCTGACTTCTAATATGCTGTCTTTATTTTTTTTTTTTAAGCTCTTCGGTGTCTTCTGGGCTGCCTACAGTGCTGCTTCATTGTTAGTGGGTGAAGAATTCAAGACCAAAAAGCCTCTCCTGATTTATCCAATCTTTTTATTATACATATATTTTTTGTCCTTATATACAGGGGTGTGATCAGGAAAAGTCATACTTACGTGGAAAAGGACGACATTACATTTTTATGTAAACTGGGAATTCTTGCTGAAGGAACTTGTAGAAAACCCTGCTGAT
Organism: Nesogale talazaci; assembly: GCA_004026705.1. Lineage (NCBI taxonomy): Eukaryota > Metazoa > Chordata > Mammalia > Afrosoricida > Tenrecidae > Nesogale > Nesogale talazaci. The sequence continues at coordinate 39,906 of PVJH01016457.1, forward strand.
AAAATTTTACACGTTCCAGATGTAAAGACAGAATTGAAGTCTTTTTTAAAAAAAAAAAAAGTTTTTTGTATTTAATTAAACAATTGCAGATATCTGTGGGGCTTTTGTCAAAATTTACAAATCTGTTTGAGTCTTCATATTCCAGTGAATAAAATATATAAGCATTGTGTTTTTAAGGTTGTGTCAATATTCACCTAAAAACTTGTGCCAAAAGCACCCGGCCCTGGTAGTATATTTCACTTGAAGTGTAAAAATGACATGATCTCAATAATCTAAAAGTGCACTTTTTTTTTCCTTTAAAGAGTTTCTCCGACACCACAGATCCTGTAGATATATATTTATATTTATACATATGTATTTATGAAATAATTCTTATTCACAAAATATATTTCTGAATAACCTGAAATTTAAGATATTTTAAACCAGATGCTTAAATTTTCTTTAATTTGGTCATTAATCTTTTTGTTTTGAAATTGAAATTTGTTTATTAAATTATGCATAATTTTAAAAATCTCATGTTTCAGTACATCTTTGTTAGACTTTTAAATAGCTAGTAAAATTACTTGTAAATGTTGCTAATGTAAATTTGGTTTGTTTGGATGTGCTTTGAAAAAACATTTTTGAGTGTGTAAACATTTGATTAAAGTTTTGTTTATATTTCTGACCAAGGTGCAAGAGGTATAATGTCTGGTGTGGCTTTCCTTAAAATGGTTGATATAGAAACTATTACTGTAGAAAGACAGCAGGACATCGAGTGTCAGTAGTTATTTTTAAAGTGGTACTCCTAACTCCTACAAGTTTCTGGAAAGGGACCTTTCTTGTGCTCCTGAACAATGTTATATGAACTAGAAAAAAAATAATAAAATGCTTTCCAGCTTTGTGTTTTGTTTTTCCATACCTCGTTTCATAATACTTGATAGTTGAACAGGTATCAAATACTGAATAAGCACCAAGAGACTCCCTAAAGTTTTTGTAAAGGGAAATAAAAGAATGTAGCTAGTAAAAATTAGTTAGAAATACAATTGACCCTTGCTTAACAACAACCCCTATCTCTCAATAGTAAAATAGAACTTTTGATTCCCTGCGAACAACTATTAGTAGCCTACACGTGGTGTAGTGGGTTGGTCACCTTTTGGGCTGCGAACTGCAGTCAGAAGTTGCAGGTTCGCAGACGCTCTGCAGGAGAAAGATAAGGCTGTCTACCCTTGTAAAGGTGGACTGTCTCAGAAACCCTAGAACGCAGTACTCATTCTGGGAGGGTTGCCAAGAAGGAAAACTGACTCCATGGCAGTGAGATGGGCCTGGCTTGAATGTCTTATATACTTCACTTAAAGCTGCATTTTCAATATGCAAAAGAAAGGTATTTCATTAAAAGTGCAAGGTTTTCCTGTCTCCTGTCATAGCTGCAGCTACGACTTTAAGAATGACCTATTCTTACTGATGATCCTTCTGCTGGATTCCTTTATGAAATGATCAGCAACTCCAGCGACAGTGTTTGTTAAGCAAGTCAGGTTTTTCTTGTAATGCCGTCACTTTACTGCTTGCTGAGGGCACTTCCAGCTTCACTAACAGCACTCCATGTGCATCCCATGTCCGTAAAAGAGCAGATGCCTAATAACTAATAGCAAATACCTCAATGTGGTACCATAGCTATCTTTTGTCTTGTGTTCCTTTAACAACTTTGTCCATTTGGAAATCTCCAGGAACCTCTGAAGCTAGTCTACAAATCAGGTTTTCAAAAGCCATTTCTCTAACTCCCACTGGAAACCCATTGCCCTGGAGGCAATTTTGACTCATAACACGGATGGTTTTCAGGGCTGTGATCTTTGTGGAAGCCAATTGCCATATCCCTCTCGGAGCTGGTGAGTCCAAAAGGCAAGTACTGTAACCGCCCCCCCCCCATGTCTCCCCAAAAGAGAGGGAACCTCTCAAAAAACTTTTAGGCTGAGCCCCGGTGGCGTAGTGGTTGTGCGCGGGACTGCGGCCCACCAGGACGGAGGTTCAATTCCAGCAGTGGGGCTGGGCCTCCTTCTCCCACCACTGGAGAGCAGTGATGCCCCCCCCCAAAAAAAATTAATACTTTTACACATAAAAGCACAAAAATAATTTTTGTGTTCAACAACTGAATATTTGAAATTGTTACTTATCATTTGCACTTTTATTAATGGACATGTAATCACAATATCAGGGCTTTGGGAATTTGGACAAATTTGCTTTAAAAATAATATCTTAACCTCCCCATTGCAATTCAGATTGCAATGACAGTCTGAAACAAGGCTTAGTAGAATTAAAAATCACCCTCAGTAATTCTCTCCTTTGATAAGTTTGTCATATAAACAAAATTTTAATTTTTATTCTTTTGTAAATGGTTTCTTTAATTGAGCCTTTGAGTTTTAAATTTCACTTTAGCAGTAGATCATTAGTACTCCATTTATGTTGTTTTCTTCTAGTAGTTTGAGTTTGAGAAACTTGCATTTTTTTCTTGCACAAACTTGTACATTTTGTGTTAATACTCAAAATGTGTTTCTAGCATGAGTAAATGAAAATGCACAAAACTAGGCATTCTTAGATATTTGCATTTCAAATTGTGATCCTTTCTGAGGAAATTTCCACTTGTGAATACATTTTCTTGATAACAAGCTGGTAGAAATTGGGCACCCTACTGTTATTTTTAAAAGGGGTGAAATGGGTCTGAAAAGAAATGGTTGAGGGAATATTTCGAATAGATGGCAGCTCACTTCACATGAGGCTTTCAGTCATATGTCTCTCTGAATTCTTTATAAAAGCTGTAAAATAAATGTAAAAGTAATTCCCTATGTAACATTTTCTGAGTTCAAGATAGTATTTTTCAAAATTTTGGAGATAATCAATTTACAGTTGGCAAGTGCTTGGAGAAAAACATTCCACAAACATTCCTTCTAAAGAATTCAGTAGTCATGCTGTCAGTGATATTATTTTAGGTCAGATACTAAGGAAAATCTAGACTCTTTTCTCAACTATTTTCTGTGTACTTTTGTTAGACCCAGATTCCTGTGTGGTGGGAGGGGGCAGCCCCACTCCTCCCTGTAACACCTTTGTCAGCACTTGGAATGTGAGTCAGGTTACCAGGTAAAGAAACCTTGGTTTTTCTCTCTCATAATGGCCATCGAGCAACTTGTTTTATTTTGTTTTGTTTTTTGAGCATCACTGCCCTCTGGTGGTAGGAGTAGGAGGCCCAGCCTTTGCTCCTGTGGAGCCTCTGCTGGAATTGAACCTCCATCTCAGTGGGCCGCAGTCCCGCGCACAACTACTATGCCACCAGGGCTTAGCCCTCGAGCAACTTTAAAAAAAAAAAATTTTATTGGGGGCTCATGCAACTCCACAGTCCATACTAAGTCCATTGTGACTCAAGCAAATTTGTACATCCAGTGCCCTTATTCACAAAACATTTGGTTTCCATTTAAGCCCTTGACATTGGCTCCTCATTTTTCCTCACACTACATTCCCCCCTCCCTCATGAACCCTTGATAATTTATGAATTGTCACTGTCGTGTTTGCTAAATGAGATTTAGCAAAATCTTTTTCCTAAACACGTGTGTAAGTTAACTAGGCAAAGAGGGGAAGGAAGGGTGTTCTAGATAGATTAGTAAATGGAATTGAAACCCAGTTTGATAGTAGTTTAATATTTTAGGAAATTGAAACTTTGTAAGCCAACTTTTCATTTTAAGAGCTGTTGGTTAAAAAGATGTCAGAAATGTGCACTAATACGAAAAGTCAAGGTGTACATTCTGTCTTGTTTTTGTTTTTTGGGGGGCATCACTGCTCTCTGGTGGTGGGAGTAGGAGGCCCAGCCTTGCATTGTCTTGTTTTATACCTGCCAAAACACTGGTAAGGAAGGTCCACATCTCTGACCTCTGGCTTTCCTACTGCCACGAGACAAACAGGCCTCCCATCAACCATCTTTTTTTACCTTATTCTATTTCCAACCATTCCTCCCATAAGCCCAGTTATTCTTCTAGGTTCAATGACTTACTGCATTGGTTATACAGAACTCACTGTTTGAGGGTTATTCCTGAAATTAACAGATTATCACAAGTCATTGATGCATCTGAGTGCATATGTTAGCTGCTAAGGCTTTCTCTGGGTCTCAGCCTCTCAGCATGGGGCCCCAGGGTCCCTGCTTCTGTGGATCAGGAAGCCAGCCCTGTGCTCTGCCTAACAGTCTCATGTCTACTTCCTGCACGCTGTCTCATGGTCTCCTTGCCTCAGTCTCTGATCATAACCTGGCTCCTTTGCTCAGTGCCATGCCCTCAGCTGGTTAGTCTCTGTCACTTGAAGAGAGTGTAACTTCCATGAGCCTTGGAACATCACTCTTTCTGCCTCTGAGATGCCTTTTCTACACAGAAGAATGGAGGGGTTTTTGTTGTTGTTGTTTTGTTTTTTGGGGGCATCGCTGCTCTCTGGTGGTGGGAGTAGGAGCCCAGAAGAATGGTTTTGATGGGGCTGGTGTGCTGTCTTCGAGCAAAGCACACCTCCCAGGAAACAAAAGAATGGTGCTTTAAGCCACACCCTCCAATAGAAACTAAGGACTCATCTCATTTTAACCCTGTGACAGAGAACGCCCTCAAAATTGGCATGGTAGCCGCAGGCACAAAGAATAGCTAATACATCACATAAGGGATTTTGACCAGAAGGACCCTATTATGTGACTACATCTCAATAACCAACCAAAATGCAAGCATGAGGGACTTTGAAAAGATTCATGGAAAAATGGGATGAGAGACACACCCAATTTCATGCCACAAAAAATGTGCAGGAATATGCAAAGTAACAGAATAGCCAAAAATTGAGAACAATATACCTATCAAAATAGAATGCATAGTTCGGCTGAGCCCCGGTGGTGTAGTGGTTGTGTGCGCGACTGCGGCCCACTGGGTTGGAGGTTCAAATCCAGCAGCAAGACAAGGCCTCCTACTCCCACCACCAGAGGGCAGTAATGCTCCAAAAACAAAAAAAATAAATAAAATAGAATGCATAGCTGAGCCTTGGTGGCGTGGTGGTTGTGCGCAGGACTGCTGCCCTCTGGGATGGAGGTTCAATTCCCACTCACAGGAGCAAAGTCTGGGCCTCCTACTCCCACCACCAGGGCAGTAATGCCTAAAAAAAAAAAAGAATAAATAGAATGCATAACCTAATGTGCATTACACAATGACATTTCCCTGCAGCAGTAAAAGGAATGAACTCGTACCACATACAATGACTCTCCCACCACCTGAGGCCAGTGACGCCAAAAAAAAAAAAAAGAAAACTCAGTTTGATGTTGACTGAAACAGACAAATTATATGACCATATAGAAAAAATTTTTGACAGCTTTATTAAGGTATAATTTATATGTGATGAAATTTGTCTATTCTACATGGATGGTTCTTTTTGTACTGTTGTACCACTGCCACCACCATCTAGTTAGCAAGATAATTTTATGAAAAGCAAAGTAACTTTCATAAAGGCAAGGTTATTAAAACAAGTCATCAATGAGATCTGACAGTTTCTACAAATATAGCCAATTATAGATGGGAAGTTAGTGATAGCGGTCATATGCCAAGCCTCCATAGAAAAATTTAAAAAGTGGAGATGCTCTATCAGATAGGAACATACTTGGTTTCCAGACATAGAAGTCCTATGTCAACGGTTTGACTCAATGAGAGTTGACTGTTCCCCTGTAAAAGAAATCCAGTAGTGCAAGACCCTGGAGTGGTCCGAGGCAGTGTAACGGTGTCGTCAAATACTTCTAGTGAGGGGCTTGCAACTTCTCTGTCAAGATCGCTGCTGGACCTTCTCAGGACCTGCACTAGACACTTTCTGGTGTTCAGAGGGAAGCAGGGCATGACCTTTCTCCATCTTAATTATCAGGGACGTGTGGTTGTAAGTCCCATGTGCCATCCTATGTCCTACAGACTGGACTGAGTCCTGGGGGAAAGCTAAAGCAGTACTAACAACCCTGTAATTCAAAAAGTCACCGCCACTGAGTGGATGATGGCTCATAGTGGTCCTCTGGAACAGTTGAGCAGCCCCTGTATGCCTGCGAAACTCTAACTCTATGGGAATAGAAAACCACATCTCTCTCTCTCAGAACAACTGGGAGTTTTGCACTGTTGACCTTGCAGTTAGCAGCCAAGCATATAACCAGCCACCACCACCCTAACGAGCCTATAGGACCGCAGACGTGCTGCTTTGGATTGCCAAGACTGTAAATCTTACCAAGCAGTACACAGTAAGTAGGGGGAAATATATATATATATATATATATATATATATAAATTTTTTTAAAAATCCAGGAGCAGTGCTGGGTAGCTCCCATCACCACCAGAGGGCAGTGATGCCCCCACCCTTCCCAAAAAAGAAAAGTAAGTAGAGGACTGTCCTCTGCAAAGTCTGAACACTATTAAAAGGCCACATGATAATAGACTTATTCCTTCCAAATCAACTGATGTCCTCTATGGTACTATACTACTACCCCCACTGATCCGGAGTAGTGCCCATCATAGCTACCCTGAAGGACAGATGAAAACTCCTTTAATTTCTATAGTTTGTATAATTTCTATAGCTATATATCTTGGCAAGGGCAGAAAGCTTCCTATTTCTTTGGCAGAATGGACTAAACTGAGCCATTGACCTGGTGATTAACAGCCCACTGAACAACCAGGGCTCCATGTGATCGAGCACACACCCTACTTTAAGGATCCTCTAAGCCAGGGGCGACAAACCCTTGAGATCGAAGAGCCAATCCTGTCCGTCCTAACAACTTTAAAATCACTCAAGAGCCTTTTAAATATGTTTTTCCAAACAAACGAAATCACCGTGATCTGAAATAATAACCTTCAAATATTTTCAATGTGACTTCAGAGCTGCACATTCACACTGAAGGAGCCACAGATCGTTCGCAAGCCGCAGTTTGCCGACCAGTGCTCTAAGCTATACATTTTCATGCTTTCCGAATTAGGATAGTTTCTTAAGAACACCAATGTCTGTGAAATATATTAAACATAACTGATTTTAAGGTCTTTATTTTTTTTCCCCCATGGCATCACTGCCTTGGTGGGAGTAGGAAGCCCAGCTTTGTTCCTGGAGAACTGCTGCTGGATTTGAACTGTCAACCCGGTGGGCTGCAGTCCCTCAAACAGCCACTGGACCACCAGGGTGAAGCTAGGTCTTTATATTTGGGGGGGGGGGGCATCACTGCCCTCTGGTGGCGGGAGTAGGAGGCCCAGCCCCACTGCTGGAATTGAACCGCCGTCCCAGTGGGCCGCAGTCCCGCGCACAACCACTATGCCACCGGGGCTCAGCCCTGATAAGAAATTTCTTCCCTGAAGTGATTACTAGCTGTCCTCTGATCTCTATTATTTTTTCTTCTTTTAATTGAACTTTTTAAGTTGTAGAAGTGCTGCATAGCTATTCCTTTCTGTCTCTCAAAGCTAAGTGTGAGCATGGGACTAAGATGTGGAGGGTGGAATTGACGTGGAGCTCTGGCTGCTTTTAAAAAGCTGGCTTAAACGCTTCTTGCCCTTTACCCTTTTCCAAGGGCTGGGATGCGAACTTGACCAGAAAAAATGAGGAAGCACCTTTGAACTAAGACTAGAGTCAGCAGTAAATGAGCACAGCTGACCTACATCTCGGACCCACCTACTTCTTTCTTTTTCTAGTGACATAGGAGCAATAAACGTTTATTTTGTTTAACTTTTATTTTTATATTTGCTTAGGCTGCACCCTAATTATTTTCCCCTCTCACGTAGGTATCTTTTTTTTTTCCAATGATTTTATTGGGGGCTCTTACAGTTCTTTTTTTTTTTTTTTTTTGGGGGGGGGGGGGGGCCTTCACTGCCCTCAGGTGGTGGGAGTAGGAGGCCCAGCCTTTGCTCCGTGGAGCTGGAATCCAACCTGCATCCCAGTGGGCCGCAGTCCCGCACACAACCACTACGCCACCGGGGCTCAGCCCCTCTTACAGTTCTTATAACATTCAGTTTATCATTTGTATCAAGCATATTTGTACACATGCTGCCATCTTCATTTCCAAATATTTTCCATGAGAGCCCTTGGTATAAGCTCTTCTTTCCCTTTCCCCTTTTTTAATGAATCACTTTTTGGGGGACTCATTTAACTTAGGCATCTTTGGATACTTCTTTGTTTGGTTTTGGTTTTGGTTTTTTGGGCCATCACTGCCTCTGGTGGTCGTGGGAGCTACCCAGCGCTGCTCCTGAGAGCCGCCGCTGGATTTGAACCGCCAAGCTTGCAGGCCGCAGTGCCGCACTCAACCACTTACGCCACCGGGGCTCAGGCCCTAACTTAAGCATCTTAAAATGAAGACACATAAAGTGGAAAATAATTTATTATCCATAGGACTTTTCATAAATCATAGCATTTGTTCAGTCTCGTTCCCTTTTGAGTGGGGACAGGCAGAAACTTGAATCAGGTCAAGGACAGCAAGGCAACTTATTGTTTGTTCTAAAAGGAGATAAGGGTTAGATCCTGAAAGTAGTCCGAACAGACCATCCACGCTCTGTGGCTTTGAGCTTCAAAGTGTATCATGCTACTTTTCATTATGAATTGTGAACCACTGAAAGCTACAGCATTCATGTGCGTTTTAAAACATCATGTATTGCCATGGAAGCTGAGTTGAAAAAATTTGCTTGAACCTGAGGTTGAAAATTGAATTTGCTGCTTCCATTACTTCCCTCTGAAATGTATCCACTGGCCTATCACAGGGTGGCGAAACCCTACCTTCAGCCTGCTTACCCCCTGGCTGTTGGAGCAAGGGTGCTTACCGGTGTATCCTCCAGGCAAGGTGATGAGGGAGAGAAGGCGAGGAGTCAAGAGAGAGAGAAAAGCAAGAGAAGGTAGAAGAAAGGAAAGAAGAGGGACTGCTTGGGCTTCAGCACCTCATCTGGCTGTGCTAAAGCCTTTTACTTAGGAAGGGTGAGTGAAGATTGGAATGTCTCTACTGCCTCTTTTGTGGCTCAGCCAATGGAAAAGAATGTTTCTTTCTGTGAGCGAAGTCTGCCCTAGGGAGAGAGTGATCTAAAAACTAGGTTTGCCAGTATCTTTTTTTGTGTGTGTGGGGGGGGCATCATTGCCCTCAGGTGGTGAGAGTAGGAGGTCCAGCCTTTGCTCCGTGGAGCTGGAATTGAACCTCCATCCCAGCGGGCCGCAGTCCCTCGTACAACCACTACGCCACTGGGGCTCAGTCCCTTGCCAGTATCTTTCAATGATGACTCCATTCTCTCAAGTAAAAGCTGAGGTTTCTAAAATGGCCAGGAGCCCTGGAAGTTTCGTGTGTGAGGAGCTGGGCTGCTAGCCTCCAGATTTGCCATTCGGATCGTGAGCCTCAGACATGAGGCTGCTGCACCTGTAAACTGTCACAGCCTCAGAAGCCCAGGAGTTACTCTGGCCTGCGATGCCCACACTTATTGAGGCCCTCCATGGAACTCTCACCTCCACACTGCAACTCTCCTCCATGGCCGTTACTCCAGACACACGGGCTTCCTGCTGACGTTGACTTTAGAGTGCTGAGAGTCAGGCTGGCTGTCACCTCCTAGACTTGCTCTTCCCTGGGAACTCTTACTCCAGGCTGCCACAAGGCTAACTCCTGCACTTCCCTCAGGTCTCGGCTGGGCATCACATTCTTGGTGCTTACACTGCCTTGAAAACCCTGCGAAGCACAGCTCTACACCCCACTTGTTTCTGAGATTCAATTTTCCATGAGATTTTCCTCAACCACTTTATTTTAAACTCTGAGGCTTCTCTATTTCCCCTCCCTCCTTCATTTTTGTGATAGGTAGGTTGTCTTGTTTTGTTTTGTTTTTTATAAATCATTTTATTGGGCGCATATAATTTCTATCACGATCCATCATACATCAATTGTATGCAGGCCACATTTGCACATTTGTTGCCATCATCACTCTCAAAACATCCTCCCTCCACCTAGGCACCCAGTACCAGCTCCCCATATTTCCCTTCCCTCCGCCCCCATGAACCCTTAATAATTTACAAATTTTTATTATCTTTTCATATCATACATTGCCCAATGTGTCCCTTCACTTACTTCCCTGTTGTCTGTACCCCAGAGAGAAGGTTATATGTAGATCCCTGAAATTGGTTTTTCCCCTTGTATTCCACCATCCCTTCACCCTCCCAGGAGAGGTAGGTTTATTTTGCCTACATGGCCAGTGAACACATGTGGGATTAATTGAAGGACAGAGAGATAAATAGCTCCACGATAAATAGCCTTCTTGTCTCTTGTTCTTTGATGATCATATCAGTGTGTGGCTGCCTAGCTTGTTTCTGCCTCAATTTGCAAGTTACACTCCCTGGGGGACACCTAACCCATGGACTGTGACATTGTAGTTTGAGGTTCCTTCAAGACCTGCTTCACCACGCTACTCACTGTCTCATGGATCTGAGTTGCCCCGAATCATTTGTACTGCTTTATAGATTAATTAACTGTTTATTTCTTATGTTATATCTATATAATAAAGTTATTCGTGTCCTGGTTTTGTTTGTGGTTCTAGAGAAATAAAATCATAAATAAGGTCTTCTAAAATTGGCTCTCTAGCCTGATCTGGTTTAACAACACCGATAATGCTATT
>PVJH01016458.1:0-50477 GCA_004026705.1 Nesogale talazaci
AGTTCCAATTGGAGGCAGGTTCTGCCAGAAGAAGTCAGGGGAAGTGGACTTTAAAACGGGATCTTGGCTGAGCCCTGGAGGCGTAGTGGTTGTGTGCAGGACTTTGGCCCACAGAGCTGACGGTTCAACTACAGCAGCAGGTCTCCAGGAGCAAGGCTGGGCTTCCTACTCCTACCAGGGAATGATGTCACAAACCAAAAACCAAAAACAACAACAACAACAACAAAACCCACAGGATCTTGGTGCCATTTTTCTTTCTGGACACCTGGCAATAGGGGCTCAAAAACAGTGGCAGGCACAGTGCTGAGAGAAGCTGGTCTGCCGTGGCACTTGTGAAAAACTTTTTGCTGATGGTGAACTGGAGCGGACAACCATCAGGAAACAATGCATTGGTGGCTATGGTGTATCTCAGGCATTTGGGAGGTTTGGGGAAGTAGACATTCTAAAGACCATGGAGGCAGGGAGATGTTCCTGGCTCTGCAGTGAAGAAAGACCATGGAAAGTCGAAGGTGAGGCACTAGGGGGTTCTAAGTGCTGTGTGAGATCCAGGAGACCCTCATTTCCTGCAATGAAGCACAGACAGACTTCTGTGCCAGGCCCAGGGCTGGATTCTCCATGGAGTCATGGTAGAAGTTTAATTTCCAACTCTGGCAAGTCTGCTACCCTCAAGGTCAAGGCTAGGTGTGGTATATGGGGGGGGGGGGTTAACGTATGGTATATGGAATGGGGCCTGGTGAGCAGATGCACTTGAGAATCTTGCATCTATAAATTCTCTTACACCTTCTTCATTCTGAACGAGTGGCCCACCTCCCCTTGTTCCAGACAAACACCTCCTCTCTTTGATTGAAGATGACGCAGAGTCTTCTGGTTTGTAAGGCTTATGCGCTGCCTCCCTCTCCGGTGCTGCCCACTGCCTAGTAACCAAGGTCAAGTTTCACTAGAATCCAAGGAACAAAAAAGAAATCTGCCAAAGGAACGGCAGGATCTTGCCAAAGAGACCTGGCAGGAATCAGAAGAGGAGACGCTTGGATCTTCAGGGAGCTGGGATCAAAGGGGATGGGGCATGACACCAGGTGAGGCGGGTTCGTCAATCATGAGAGCCGCCTCCTAGGGGCTAGAGTTTCATGTCCTACAAAGGACCCTGGGAGATGGTGCTAGCCCATTGTTCGGAGCTTGGAACAAGTGGACCCCCTCCCTTCTACCCCTCCCAACCCCACGCACCAGGAAGTGAAATAGAAATGTCAGAACTGCCGTGGCAGGTGGTTGAGGAGGGAGTCAGAAGACTGTGAGGCATGGAGAGATCATGTAAAGGCAGGAGACTCTCTGGCTGACTGTGTTCCCTGGGAAGGCCCCGAGGAAGTCCATTTCTGAAAGCAGCAGGGCACGCACTGGGGAGACGGGGAACAGCTCGGCTGAAAAGCTCAACAAAGGCTGCCCTCTATAAGCCGAGGCTGACGGTGGGAGAATCTGTTAGGGAACTGAGTTCCCGGACGGCAACAAAGGCCTCGGGTGAGACATCTGCAAAGCAGGCGAAATTACTGTGCCGAGCAGCAAGGTCAGATTGGCAAGTAGGTAGCCTGACCTACAGGGCACTCTACTGATGCTTTTTACCACACACCGCATTCCTAGGGGCCAGACAGATGGGCAGTCACGAAGAACGGTACATAATGTACAGAATCAAAAGACATCAAGGATGGATGACCAGCAAGCTGGAGCAGCTGCCTCCAGCAAAGGCCATGAGTTTCCGGGCTTGAGCTGGAAATTGCTCAGCCCGAGAACCCCTTCAATAAAGGCCAGGCTGATTTACCTGGAGGAAGACTGCTGTAGCATCAAGGTAGATGGTAATATGACCATGCTAGTTCTTCTGTCAAGGGACCTATGGCTATTCACTTGAGTAACTGTACCCTAAGGAAAGAGGAGAAGCTAGACATTGTAAGGGCTATTGGGCACAGAGTCTAAGAAGATATTGATACTTAGGGTCTGAGTTTCATCATGCATGGGTATTTGGAGGCAAAAAACCAAAATGAATCCTGGATCCACTGGGCTCAGGAACCCACTCAGGTCCCTGGTTTCTGAATGCCTAACTGGAATGGACATAGCTAGTTGGCAGCTCTTCCTTGACCTGTAGGCTGAGAACTGTGGTGGCAGAAAAGGTCAATTGAGAGCCTCTGGACCCCCTGCCCTGGCCAAGTGAAAAAAAAATAAAGCAAAACATACAAAATTACAACCCAGGAGGAATGGCCGTGCCATCTCCAAAGACCTAAGAAGCCTGGGTGGTGGCCCGAAGCTTCTCCTCATTCACTTCACTAGTGTGACTCCTACAAACCCCAGATGAATTCTGCAGGGTGAGTCAACCTCCAGAAATGCAACCAAGTGGGCATGAACCTCCATTGTAGCTGCGGTGCGACATTTTGTATCTCTGCATGGGCAAGCCAGCCCAGCCTCAGGCACGTGGCATACAGCTATTGATCTGGAAAATGCATCCTGCTTCATTTCTATGGGAGGTTGATTATAAGCAATTTGCATTTGCTTAAGACAGATAACACTAGAGAGTTGCAGTGCTAACTCATGCAGATATCAACTTCCCCACCCTCTGTTATAATACCGAGCCTCTGTTCAAGCCCTGCCTCAACACATGAACAACCTGGCATTCTGTGATGCTCACCCTCCTGGCAGAACTGATGAAGACAAAATGGGGGGAAGCAAATGAGGGGAAGAAAGCATATGGTGCCTGGCTATCAAAAGATAAAGTGTCTGGGGTCTTAAAGACTTGACATTAAACAAGTAGCCATCTACCAGAGAAGCAACAAGCCCACATGGAAGAAGCACACCATCCCGTGCAATGATGAGGTATTGAAGGGATCTGGTCACAGGCTCAGAAGACCCCAAGCAACAAACAAAGAAAACCATGTTGTTGATAACAAGGGTGATTGGAGAAGACACCCAAAACTCATCTGTAGGCAATGGGACATTCCCTCTCAGAAGGATCACAAGGAAGGGATGAGTCAACCAGGGCACAGTGTATCACTGATGAAACTCACAATATTCTTCTGGTTTCTTGAAGTTTCCTTACCCCCCACTATCAGTGCTGCCTGTACAGACTGGAGTATATACAGATAAGAGGTAAGAGTTCATACACATGGATTCCATGAACAAGAATGGAAGTAGTGATATCAGGAGGGTAGAGGGAAGGTGAACACAATGATTAACACATAACCCTCCCACCCCACATCCTGGGGACGAACAACAGAAACCAAGGGACAGGAGACAGCAGTTGGTGTAAGATATGAAAATAATAACAATTTATTATTTATCAAGGGGTTATGAGGGTGGGAGGGAGTGAAAAAAGAGGAACTGATACCAAGGGCTCAAATAGAGAGTAAATATTTTAAAAATAATAATGACAACATATGTACAAATATGTGTCATACAATTGATGTATGAATTGTTAAAAGAGCTGTAAGACCCCCCAGTAAAATGATCTTTCAAAAAAATATATACTTATGGGAATGATCTCAAATAGTGACTCTTCACTGAAGACAATTTGGCAATGTCTGGAACCATTTCTGGTATCAAGTAGGGTGTGGTGTTACTGGCATCTGGTGGGTAGATGTCAGGAATGCAGAAAAATAAACCTCTACAATGTCCAAGATGACCCTCCATAAAAGAATTACTGGGTCTAAAATGTGCATAGGGCTAGAGTGGAGAAATCCTGAGTTGAAGGGATCTGACCTGTCTCATCATCCCATGGAACATCACATGGTCCTTTATGTCAATGACTTTATGTAAATCACGCTAGAAAAGCAATCGATGGCAAGTCCCTGGCACATTTTGAGAAGACAGATATGCTTTAGAAGGCTGTTGCTCTTAGGTGCTGCGGTAATTACGTCATCTATGTCCAAGTTGAGTGAAGAGGTGGAGTTTAGCCTGTCGATCAGGTCTCAGCTTGATGACTTCATTTGGAGGCGCTAAGGAGATAAATAGCTCGTTAAAAGTGGGACACATGCTCACTCCCTGGGAGACAGTCCTGTGGAAAAGTCACATGGAGCTACACCACAGTCGAAGGACCCACGTGGAGACCCTACTGCCACGGGATCCACAAGTCTTTTTGCCCACTGGCCTGCGATCTTTCTGCATCTGGCAACATTGCATTTGTTTTGCAAGTCTGAAAAGGAATTTATAGACTGGTATCCGCCATATGGGCTAGTATCAGATACATGGACTTTCTCCAGACTGGACTGGGCTGTTTTCTCAATATTCAATTGCTCTTGGATATAAAGCCCTGGACTAGTTTCTCTAGTCTACCCAGAATAACCCCTTATGGGAGTTGGGAGTGGGGTATTAGAGAAACAAATCATACAGTTGAAGAGTATATATTTGCTTGACCACTGTCTCGTGGTACCTTTTCTTTTTTCGGCTAGTCAGAAGTCAGATATGTCCACACAGTCTACTGAGTTTGTTTTTTGGAACGTCGTGAGAGTGTGGACTGGTCTGAACTTCATGACCTAGCCCAAAGGGACAAGGGCTGTTGAGAATTTGTGAAAGAGACCCATGGTCTAAATGCAGGAAACCTATGGACACCCTGTTGAGGCTAAGTGAGGCAGCCCACATTGAGTTGACACGAAGAGAAGAATTTTGAGCCTGTAAAATGGTGCATATTGCCACTGTCTTTATGGATGGCCTATCCTGATTTAACTTTGCTTATAGATGTGGACTTCACAGGATTCCAACTAAGAATGAAGATTCTTCACATCAAAGAATATAATTGTCTCCTCAGATCACTGGGCTGATGTAAGTGGGCAGAATAGAAATTGGATGCCCCAAATTGGGGGGATAAAGTCATGAAGTAATTGGTTTACAAGCCGGAATATAGATGCTGGAATATAGTCATAGGATTAAGGTGTAGGTAGGTGTTACTTAACTGCAATTGTTAGGCATGAGATATTTTATTTTGTTCACTTATAGACTATTATATTTAAATGGGGGTGGCACATATTGAATTGTATTCATTTTAGTTTTATCCTGTCAGGTACAGTTATGATTTTATTGTTTTCTTGAAAATTATATATGGCTAAAGAGTTGTGTGCAAGTGTCAAATTGACAAGGAGAGGTCTGTGATAGTTACATAAACTGTCATCAATTTGATACTTGAGAGTGAATGGGTGGAGTTTAGCCTGTCACTCAGTTCAAAGCTTGATGACCTCATTTGGAGGCGTTAAGCAGATGAATAACTCATTGGAGGCAGGACATATGCTCACTCCCTGGGAGACATTCCTACAGCCCAGACACATGGAGCAATGCTAGAGCCCTGGACTTGAAGAATCCACGTGGAGACCCTTGCCAGCACTGAGATTCCTCTACCACCACTGGATTCACAAGACTTTCCACCCATTGGCCTGTGATCTTCCTGCATTTGGCATCATTGCATGTGTTTCATGAGTCTGAAGAGGAATTTATAGATTGGTATGGGGGGGCTGTTGGCTGATCCAGGGATGGGGGGAAGTAGCATGTGGTTCAGGATCAGTGTCGGGGTGGGTGTGGAAGGTTCGTTAGGGATTGATTAAGACTAATGTAACAGAGAAAAAATATTGAAATCCAAATGGAGGTTGAGTGTGATGGTGGGACAGGAAGAGGTAAAAGGAAATAGAGAAAAGAACTGGGATTAAGGGGCATTTATAGAGGTTAAATACAGGCATATACATAGGTACATATATTCATATGATGAAGGGGAAATAGATCAATATGCATATACTTATAGGCTTGGAATTAGGACAGCAGATGGGCATTGGACCTCCATCAGGTACTTCCTCAGTGGAGGAACATTTTGTTCTATTAGATTGGCATTCCATGATGCACAGCTCCCTGACATGATCACAGAAAACAAATGTGTGCATAAGCAAATGTGGTGAAGAAAGCTGATGGTGCCCGGCTATCAAAACATGTAGTGTCTGGGGTCTTAAAGGCTTGAAAGTAAACAAGCAGCCATCTAGCTCAGAAGCAACAAAGTCCACATGGAAGAAGCACACCAGCTTATGGGACCAAGAGATGCCAAAGTGATCAATTATCAGGTTTCAAGAACTAATAATAACATTATATGCTCACTTTCCTGATATGATCGCTGATGACAAATATGTGCATAAGCAAATGTGGTGAAGAAAACTGATGGTGCCTGGTTATCAAAAGATTGTGCATCTGTGGTTTTAAAGACTTAAGGTGAATAAGTGGCCATCTAGCTGAGAAGCAAGTCCACATGGAAGAAGCACAACAGCCTGTATGACCACGAGGTGTCAAGGGATCTGGTATCAAGCAACAAAGACCTAAAAATGATATCTTTTTAAATGAGGGGGAGTTAGATTGGGTACCTAAAGCCCTTCAATAAGTGAAGCGACATCCTCTTACAGAGGGGTTGCAGCGAGGAGATGAGTCAGTCTAGGTGCAGTGTAGTAGCAATGAAATGTTCTCAAATGCTTCCTCCCACCGACTATCATTATCCCAGTTCTGCTAGACAGATTCCGCTAGACCAGGAGATGTACATTGGAGTCAGAAACATGGGAATTTAGGATAGATAATTCCTTGAGACTAGTGGGGAGTGGTGACACTGGGAGGGTGGAGGGATAGTGGGGTAGAAAGGGGGAACAAATTTTTGGGATCTACATGTGACCTCCTCTATGGGGTGCAGACAAGGATGGTGGTGGTGAGTGAAGTGACACATTGAACAGTGTATGATATGAAGAGGTAATAACAATTTGTAAATTATTGGAAGTTCATGGGGGAGGGAAGGGGGGAAGGGAAATATGGAGAATTGGAATTAAAAGAATAAAGAACTAGAGGAAAGAGGGAAAGAGGAGCTTATGCTGGAGGGGTTCAAGTAGAAAATGTAGATGAATGTGGCAACATGTGTACAAGTATGCTTAATACGAACCATGTTTTGAATGTTGTAAGAGCCCCCAATAAAATCTATGTTAAAAAAAAAGATTGGTATTGGACAGCTGGGCTAATATCGGACTTATGGACTTGATCCGGATGGGCTGGGCTGTTTTCCCAATATTCAATTGCTCTTGTATATAAAGCTCTTTCTTTACACATATGAGTCTCCCTGGATTTAGTTCACAAGTGTCATTGAGTCAATTCCTATTCATGACAACCCTGCCTACAGCAGAATGGGACACTGCCCAGTTCTGACCCATCCTCACCATTGCTCCGTTTGAACCCATTGTTGCAGTCACCGTATCAATTGGTCTCCCTGAGAGCCTTTTCTGTTGACCCTCTGCTTTAGTCAGCATTATGACCTTCTCCAGGGATTGGTCTGCCCTGTTAACATGTCCAAACTACGTGTCCGAAGCACACTTCTTTCATCAGCTTTAGCTGTTCTGTGGTCAAGAGCAACTTTCAGAATCTCTTCTGACAACCACATTGGTATTTTCGTTCTCTCCCATCTTTTGAAAGTGACCTTTAGCTTTAAGCATGTATGAGGTTCTTGACACCACCCACAACTTGCAGGCCTTGGCTCATGCTTTAGAAGGGAGGGACTGCAGGGGGGAGAGGAGTCACTGGTGAGTGCAAATGGTCAGCACCTGCACTTGCCCTTGAAGGCCCCCATGGATCCCGGGTCTACTCTGGCTTTTCCACGCGTTGCCATTGACTGGGGCTCGGTGATGTTCATAGATGTCCCGTGGCTTGAAGCCTGCCAGGACATCCCTGACAAATGAGTGCATATTGCCTCTTCTGAGCACAAGGACACACAAGATCTGATAGGCCTTTTGGAGCTCTTGAGATGGTGTCTCCCGCACTGGAGACCAGCCTGTTTTACCAAGCGGCATGGAAGGTTGGCAGCTTTGGAAGGGGGTCGGCATAGAGACGGCCTCTGCAGGGGATCCAGGCGGTGAGCAATGAGCCCTGCTGCTTGGGTCGGGTGACCTAATGGACCCTTTGCAAACAGACCTATCTGTGATGGGCAAGGATGCTGGGAGGAATTCTTGGCGAGCTTCAACAGAATGACAGCACGAGTCCCTAGAGTCCTGGAACAAAGCCAGGCCATCTGCAGAGGAGAAAGCACATGCTATTTGAAAACCAGCTTCAGTGTGCTCCGGAGTCTTCCTAGAGTAGGAGCCCCTGACCGCTGAGTGAGACTGCTGAGTCCCATAGACTGCTGAGTGAGAAGGGAGCACACAATTTACACCCCAACCCCATGGCCACCGTGTGGAACTGTGACCCCGAGGCACAATCTGAGGGTATGAGCTGAGAATAAGCGGTGAAAGTAGGGGTAGCCTCTCTTACTAGGTTAGGCTGGGCAGTCTAGAGCAGAGGTTCTCAACCTTCCTAATGTCACGACCCTTTAAAACAGTTCCTCATGTGGTGGTGGTCCCCCAACCATAACATTATTTTCACTGATACTTCATCCCTGTCTTTCTGCTACTGTGATGAATCAGGTGAAAGGGTCGTTCAACCCCCCCCCCCCCCAAAGGGTCGAGATCCATAGATTGAGAATGCTGTCTAGAGAAAGGAAACCAGCGGCACTTCTCCATGTACAAGAAACAGCTTTCTATGCAGAAGGCATCTGACACCAAGGAAGCAGCCCAGCCCCTTGCATGGGATTGATGCTGGTGGGATCCCTCTTCAGAGTCACGCAGGTGCGGGTCAATGATGCAGAAAGGAGAACCAGAAGCAGGGAGATCACAGGAATGTGGGTGCGGTCTTATGGAAACACGGCAGGGCACTGACAGCATTCAGGGTCCCGTGGCTCACATGGGGTCCCTGGAGACAGGCCCAGAGTCCCAGCAAGCAGGAAGGCAAGGGGGCAGAGAGAGAGAGAGAGAGAGAGAGAGAGAGAGAGAGAGAGAGAGAGAGAGAAGAGGTCCACATCGTCTTTCTTATAAAAAGATCCACACTTTCCAGGAGGGATCATCAGTTAGTGATGTGATTGACAGTGCATGCTTAAGCCCTTTGCTTAGGAGCGGTGATCTTGCTGGGGAGGAAAGAGCAGACGTTTGTCCTCGGTCTCTTTGACTCCTTCTCACTCCAGAAGACTCCAGACAGGGTGGGAGGTGAGGCAGCTCTCATGGCCTCTGGGGTCTCTCACAGAAGCCATCTCTGCAGCTTCCTGTGAGGGTCGTAGACATGGGAGGAGCATGTGCTTTGGAGCTAAGCAGCTGGGGTCCAAACCCTCCCTCTCTGCCTGACTTCCAGTGGTACCTGGCTCCCAAAGGGATCCCATTAGAACAGGGGTTCTCAACCTGTGGGTCTCAACCCTTTCACAGGGGTCACCTGATTCATAACAGTAGCAAATCTATAGCTATGAAGTAGCAATGAAAGTAATGTTATGCTTGAGGAGGGGGGGTGGTCACCACAACATGAGGAACTATCTTACACGGTCATGGCATGAGGAAGGTGGAGAACCGCTGCCTTAGAAGATCCTGGGTAGAGCGCGTGGAAGTGTGGAGCACTACTCACAATTACAGAAAAGCTCAGCCTCGCTAGTCAGATAGAGACAGGTGGAAACCACACAACAGTGTTCCCGAGTCTTCCTGTGGGTCTGGAGGTGAACGCATCCCCATGGCTCAATTACAACCTAACAATGGGCGGGGTTGGAAGACTTGTGAGGCACACATACTGTCGCCTATGCAACTGTTTGAGGTCAAAATGGGAATATTTGCTAAGGGCAGTATTGAAAGGGGTGGGAAATGTAAGAGGAATAGAAATAGGAAACACAGGGAGAAAGTGGGATTCGTGATGTTATCCTGTGGGGTTGCAATCAGTGATACACGACAAACCATGTATGAATTAAATGTTCTGTAAACACACACCCAACTCACAGTAAAACTTAAAAAAAATACTAAAGTTAAAGGGAGTACTGGGTGGCACTGACTTTGGAAAGGACTTGGTGGCAGCAAGGTGTGTATGTGTGTGTGCGCGTGCGTGTGAGTGTGTGTGTCTATGCATGTGTGTGTGTGTGTGATGGTATGCCTGACACCTGGAAAAAGAGACACTCAAAGGTTGTGCTGTCTGGGAGAGAGGAGAGATGGAGAGTCTGACAGCATGAACATGCCAGTTGCTTAGGAGAGAGTGCTAGGGGCAGGGAGTGTCCATAACTACCTGGATCAGGGGTCTGCCAGGCGTGCGACTTAACCATCTCTGTCCTGAGTCACATTAGGGTGAATGCTTCTGTTCAGGTGTCCTACATGGTGGGTGAGTACGAGTCAGGGTCATTGGAGGGTTGTTGTTTTTTAAGTGCTCACATGGCATATTGATTTAGAAATGCATTGGGCTGCAAGAATCAGATCCCTATGAGCCAATAGACTCCAACACACCAGGGTTTACAGTCCCACAGGTAAAAGTCCAGAGGCAGTCCTGGTGGAGTCCCTCCACGAAGTCATCAGGGACCCAGGATCTCTGTTTCTGCTCCCCGGTGCCACTGCTGCTCACAAAGTTGTCAGTGGGTAATTTTTAAAGAATTAGATCATCCGATTCCTCTTCTCCTGTCTTAATCTGTAAGCACCGCTGAAACCTGTCCACCCTGGGTTATCCTGCTGGTGTCTGAAATACTGGTGACAGAGCCTTCGGCATCACAGAAACACACAAGTCACCACAGTATGATGAGCGGATAGACAGGGATCCCCATTGTACACATGGAGAAACTGAGGCTGAGACGGATTAGAAGACTGAACACGATGGTACACTACATAACAGGTAGCAGAACTGACTGTCAGCGCCGGGTCAGCTGCTGCAGACTGACTCGAGGCCGTGGTGCTGCCCCCCACGAGAAGGGCTTCATTGCTCTGAACCCTCTTTCCTGATTACTCCATCCCAGTCCATCTTCTGGGCCCGCCCCTCTGGATTAGTCCGGGTAGACTAAAGAAACAAATCCCTAGACACTCATGTGTACAAGAAAGAGCTTTATATACAAGAGCAATTGAATATTGAGAAAACATCCCAGCCCAGTCCGGATCAAGCTCATTCATCCGATATTAGCCCATATGTCTGATACCATTCTACACATTCCTCTTCCAACTCACGAAACACATGCAATGGCTCTGAATGCAGGAAGATCACACGTCTGTGGGTGGACAGTCTTATGGACCCAGGGGTGGTGTAAGCATCTCAGCACTGGCCTGGCTTTCACGTAGCTCCTGGTGCCTTGTCAACAGGAATGTAGCCTCAGTGTTTCTGGCCTTCTGTGGAGCCTCCAAATGAGGGGATCAAGCTGTGACCTGTGGACAGGCTGCACTACAGCCCTTCATGAGCTGACGGGAGATTATGTGGCTGCCACACTGCTGCTCCAAAGGCCCCCGAGTGAGGTCCTGAGATGGATTTCTGAGTCTGTCCACACTCAGCGCTCACACGTTCTCACCTCTGATAGCCCTGCGAGTCAGTGTGAGGCCTCCGGAGGTCCCCCATCTCTCACTTTCCTGACCCTGTCTTGGTGAAGGGGCCCCATTCTGGTAAAGAACTCAAACTGAACACGCAGAGCAGCCCAACGGGAAGGCCTGGTGTCAATGGCTCTCTCCTGGGCTCACCTGTGTGACTACAGGCTGCCCCCACAAGCTGGCTAAGCTTAAGGCTCTTCCCTGCCTTAACGGCACAGTTGCATCTACCTAGAGAGGAGAGTGAGCATGCCATGAGAGTTCACGTGAAAAAACCTTCTAACAGTGTTGGTTTGCCCCCCACTCTGCCTTTCTCTCTATCCTGCTGGTTTGCACCATTCCAACCCTAGACTTTCTCCTCTCACATCTCTTGGGGGTCCCAGAATGAAGCCGTTTGAATTTTTCATTTCAGAAGAAATACTAGTCTCTAGCTATATTAGATAGAGTTCTCTGGAGAAACAAAACCAGGACACTTATCATTTTATATATATTTACATAGATAGCAATATACAGCATAAGAAATAAACAGCGAATTAGTCTAGAGAGCAGTACAAATGGCCCAGTGCAACTCACTTCCATGAGACAGCTGATACACTGGCAGGCCTTCAAGTGTTGAGGGCTGTCAGGTGCAAGTCAAGGAGGCAGACAGCTGAGTCCTCTGTACAGCAATTGAGGCAATCTGGCCATAGGCTGCAAACAGCCAGGCAGGTCACCAACAGTCAGCCAGATGACAGGGTCCGACAGTCCCCAGCTCAAGAGAGGCATACTCCAGTAGCGTGGCAAAGCATGTCTTGAAGGAACCTCAAACAACAGCAACAGTCCACAGGTCAGCTGTCCCACAGATAGTGTAGCCCACAAGTTGAGGCAGAGAACCAGCAAAGGTACTGGTCGGATTATTAAAGTGCAAGAGACAAGAAAGGCAAGGCTGGCCTAGCCATTTATCTCTCCTCCCTTCAATTAATCCCACATGTGTCCATTGACTAGGTTGGCACAATCAACCTACCTATCAGAATAGCTCTTGATCAGTAGTTCTCAACCTGTGGGTCATGACCCTTCTAGGGGTCAAATGACCCTTCCACAGGGGTCGCCGCATTCATAACAGTAACACAAGACAATGATGAAGTAGCAATGCAAATAATTTTATGGTGGGGGTCACCACCGCATGAGGAATGGTATTAAAAGGTCGAGGCATTAGAGATTTTGAGAACCTGTGCTGTAGATGGAGGAGCTCTGGTGGTGTCGTGGTTACGTGTTGGGCTGAGATCCCCAAGGTTGGAAGTTCGAAACCCCCAGCAGCTCTGTGGAGACGGACTGGGCTTTCTGTTCCCGTCCATAGTAACTGTTTGGGGAAGCCCACAGGGGCTCCTATGACAGGGGCTCCAGCACAGACTCGATGGCAATGAGTTGTGTTTGGGTTCCCTGTCTCCCTGGGAAGTAGCTTCAGGTCTTTTCAATGGACAGTTTCTTTCTCTTTCTGGGCTGTTGGGCCTACTGGACTTCTCCTTGAGCCTCCCGCTCCTTCCCTTCTTCTCCTTCCTGCTCCCCCATCTCCCAGGCCCAGCCCTCTGCTGTTCTTCACCAATTCCCTGCGACTCACTCGCCTCCTGGTTTTCAGCACACAGTTCATTGTTAACGACTTTTGATTACAGTTCCAGTCTTTTTTGAAGTTTATCTCCCTCGAGTCTCCTTGATTTTCTCGGAGCTAGAAGGGAGCAGAGGTGGTTGACCCTGGAGATGGCTGGAGAGTCCAGAGGCGATGTAAGAGCTGGGGGATGGGGAGGAGTGTACCACTTCACTTTGTAGGAGGCCTAGTAGACACTGCAGTTATCTCCTGCCAACTTGCGAAGAGGTGGAGTCTAGCCTGTCAATCCGGTCACAGCCAATGGAGCCTCTGTGTGGGCATGGCCTTCTCCTGAGGATTTTGGGAACTTTTACCTTCCTCCCTGGAGGTGGGACACACACTTTCTCTCTGTTTGTCTCCCTGTGAGATATTCCTGTCAACAAGCCACAGGGAGTGACACGCTGATGGAACCAGAGCCCTGGAGCTGGAGGAGCCATGTGGAGACCTGCAGCAACCCTGAGAAGCTTCTACTGCCACTGGATCCACAAGATTTCCCACTCGCTGGCCTGTGATCTGCATTTGGCATCATTGCATGTGTTTCATAAGTCTGAAGAGGAATTTATAGATTGGTATTGGACATATGGGCTAATAGCAGATGCATGAACTTGATCTGGACTGGGCTGGGATGTTTCCTCAATATTAAATTGCTCTTGTATATAAAGTTCTTTCTTGTACAGATATGAGTGTCTATGGATTTGTTTCTCTAGTTTAACTGGACTGAAGCACCTACCTTCATCTGTGTCTCCTGCCCAGATCTGCTTTTTCTGACCCTGTCTTGAGTCTCCTTCTCCAGTCCTGAGTGGACTGGAGTAAACGGTTCCCTTGTGAGCTTCCCATTACGGTCCCTAAACTTGAGCTGCCCTTGGCCTCCTTTCTTACCAGGTCTCATCCACAGAGTGCGCCCTCCTCCTGCTTCAGAAGGGATAGTCTGAGTGTGGGTCAGTTGATGAGAACACAGACCTGGGAACCAGCATCCTCCCTCCCTGTCACCACTCTCTTTCTTCGAGTCAGCATGTGACCTTTGGACAGCCAGGCAACCTCTGCTTAGGAGAAAGTCTGTGAGCTGAAAAGGTCCAGTTAAGACCATGTTTCTACTTGGGTTTGTGAGGAGAATTCAAGATGGTGCATTCAAGGTGGCGACATGCGATAGCTATTATTTTTGCCAATGTTAGAAGGGTGGTGGCACCTGCAGTGTATTCTTCAAGAACTATAGAATCATAAAACTCAAACCCAACTGACTGCCACCAAGCCTATGCCAACTCACAGCACCCCTAAAGGACAGTGAGACCGTCACTCTTTCTTTGTTTTTGTTTTTTTTTGGGGGGGGGCATCACTGCCCTCTGGTGGTGGTAGTAGGAGGCCCAGCCTTGCTGCTGGATTTGAACCTTCAACCCAGTGGGCTGCAGTCCTGCGCACAACCACTACGCCACCGGGGCTCAGCCCAGGGACCGTCACTCTTTATGGGAGTCCAAAGTCCTGGCTTTCTCCTACAGAGCCGCTGGTGGTTTCTATCTGCTGACTTTCCTGTCCACAGCCCAGTGTGTAACCACCACACCACCAGGGCTCCTTCTGTAGGAGACTGAATGAATACCACATGGCTTCACCAAGAGGCATTAGGGTGCCAAGCCTATGGAGAGGCCTTTCTCATTTAGTCACTCGGGGTCAGTCCTCAGAGCACAGACCAGAGGAAGAGTTCAAAGAGACAGTGAAATCACCAGGTCAATAGAGGGACAGGAAAGAGAAGAAGAAACCAGAAGAGAGGAGAGACAAGGGAAGGCTAAGCTGCACGGGGGTGGATTACAGCTCGGGTGGACCCAAGAGACCAAGGCAGATTTCAAAAATAGGGTCACAAATGCAAAGTCTCTGCAAAATTTTCTTCCTCTCTATCCCCCAAGCCTTCAGTAAAGTTGCTCCTCATCAGAAGAGCCCATGTGAGGGTTTTACTTCTAACGAGAAAGCTCAGGAGAGGGATGAGGTACAAAACAGGAAAAGTATGGAATGGTGGCCTGGTCCACAAACAGAACTAATTTGGGTGAAAACAGTTGGAAATAGATGTGATTGGGGGTGGGGAGAAGAAAAAGAGGCTTCCGTCTGTGGTAGTTACATAATCCGGTGTCAATTTGGGGCTTGACAGGATTAAGAGTGAACGGGTAGACTCTAGGCTATCAATCAGGTCATAGTCAATGAGGCCTCTGTGTGGGCATGGCTTTTTGAGAATTCTGGGAACTCCTGTATTTCCTCCTTGGAGGTGAGAAATATTGTCTCTCTCAGCTGACTCCCTGAGAGACACTCTGCTGACAAGACTCAGGGCACTACACTGATAGATCCCATGCCCTGGGAACTGGAGAAACCACATGGAGACCCCTGCCAGCACTGAGATCCTTCTACCACCACTGGATCCACAAGACTTGGCACCCACTGGCATGTGACCTTCCTGCATTCGGCACCATTGCATGTGATTGGTGAGTCTGAAGAGGACTTTATTGGACATATGGGCTAATATTGGACTTGATCTGAACTAGGCTGGGATGTTTTCTCAATATTCAATCACTCTTGTATATAAACCTCTTTTTTTGTTCACATGAATCTCTATGAATCTGTTTCTCTAGTCGACCTGGACTAACCCACCATCTTTCACCATAGAGAAGAGTGACACTTTCATGGATGAAAACAAGCAGAAAGAAAGCTGATTCCTAGACAGCAGAGATCAGGCCTATGCCTCCTTCCCTACCCCTAGTCCTGGGAGCTAGGTCAACCTCTGCAAATTCAAGATCACACCATCCTTGGGGTCATGAATTTGCTGCAACAATCACAGAACCCACCGAAGACATTATGTTTACAAATGCCGGTTTTATGATAGTTTTTATAGATGTCAATGAGTCCGTTCCAACTCGTAGTGATCCCATCTATGTACAATAGGACAAAACGCTCCCTGATCCTGTACCACAACCACAATCACTGCCGTTTGTGTCCACGGTGGCAGCCTTTCTGACAAGCCATTTTGTGGAGGATTTTCCTCCCCACCTCACCCCCGGATCCTCTGCTTACCCAAACCTGCTGTCCTTCTCCAGAGACGATTCCTTTCTGAGAACACGCTCCATGTACACAGGGCAAAGGGTGTGAATGAGAATCATCTTGAGGAGGAGATACACAGGTGAGGGAGGTTCCCACTGCAGCCCTGCAGTGTCTCAGAGATGGTTCCCTGCCCTGCCTGTACTGACCAGATTCCTCCTGGAATCTAAGGGTCCCTATTGACCAGTACTTCCATAATACACCTACAATCATGCCTCTGGAGGTTAGTTGATATCAACCTCCCAGGAGAGTCCTATCTAGTCTGGCCAGCCCCCCACCCTTCCGCCTCATCAGTCTAAATCTTCAGCTGGGGCCTGGCAGCCCCAAATCAAGGCACCCCAATTATTCCAAGGGCAGAGTCCTGGAAACCAAAGACAAAGGCTACCTTCCCCTCCGGGAACAATGTTCAGAGAAACGGAGCATGAAAAATGACATCACCTGACTCCTTTTAAAAGCGTCTTTCTCCGTACATTTTTCTTTGGAGAGTTTAAGAATGGCAAGCCCGTAGAAGAGCAATACATTGAACATTTTTGTATTCTTCCCATTTTCGTCAATTGCTAACTTTTTAAATTTTTTAAATCGTTTTTACTTTCTCCACCTTTCTCTCTGTGTGTGCCTTATGAATATTTAGAAGTAAATTGCAGCCATCCAGACTTCTTATCTAATGCATCTCCCGTGGACAGTGACCTTCTCCTGTAAAACCATAATGATCCAGTTATCAGACCCGAGGACTCCAACACAGGCAAACCCCGACGTGACTGGCCGCATTCACATTTCCCCAGTTGTTCCATGAAATGTCGGCGAGAGCTGTTTTCCTCACTTGGGATCCTCGCAGGGCTCGTGTACTGCATTTAATTGCCATGTCTTTTCAGTCTCTTTTAATCTGGTCTTTTGGTCTTTCATGTAACAGACGTTTTTCAAGAGCCTGTATCAGATGTCTTGTACAATGTCCCACAATCTGAATATGTCTGTTTGTTTCCCCATGATTGATTTCAGTTCCAGCCTTTTGGGTGAGAATACTAAATAGATGGTGCCAGACTCTTCTTCCTGCATTACCCAAGGAGGCATGTAAGGTCCGTGAGTCCCATGTGGGGCGATGTTAACCTTGATCACTTGATTAAGGTGATATCTGCCATTGGACGGGTATTTGTCCAATTGTAATTGATACGTAATATCTTTCATTCAATGCCTTTATCATCCATTGATGTGTCTTGCCCAGATCAATTACAATGCCTTTTGGAGGGCCAGTGCCTCTGGTGGCGTTTGGGTTGTAGGCCTGGCTCTGTGTGTTCCTTCCATGGACTGAACCAGATGGGTGACTGCATGAGTATGACAGCCAAGCATTCTCTTCAGTGGCCTGTTGTAACCTTTTACTGAAATCAGATTTACCCTTTGCTGTCATTGACCAGGGAGTTGCTTTTCCGAGAAACTTGGTCCCTGATGACGGTCAGTTAAATTACTGTGAGTCCCTAGGTCATGTTTGGGGATGGCTATAAACAGGGTGATATGTGTGTGTGTGTGTGTGTGTGTGTGTGTGTGTGTGTATCTATGCATGCCGAGAAGGAAGGAAATCTGGGGACTTGAGCTCAGAGGAAGCTACGCATTCAGAAACTTCAGGGTGCTGGGTAACAGTCCTGGTTTCCACAACAATGGATCCCCCACCCCCACCGGTAGTCTTGTTCTCTTCTGGACCAGCTGACCATGCTGGGACTAAGGCATGGGAGGAAGCTCCACGAAACCCTCCTTGAATCTTGGAGATGAGGAAAACCAGACTCTCCAAGAAAAGCTTGGAGGTAGGAACTTTGGACAAGCTCTTGGGCCATTGTGCTGTGGAATAGACTTGAATGGAGTCTCCTGGTATCCCCTACTTGTTACAGAATGGACTCCTCCATTAGCAAGATCTGCTCATATCTAGGTAACAACAGGGCCTAGTACCTTTCTTGAACAGATCCAGATCCTTGATTTCTTGATTTTCTGCTACGTGCTTGATCTTAATCTTTTGTTCACTTCTGTTATCTGGCTTTCCGTATA
This sequence comes from Nesogale talazaci, assembly GCA_004026705.1. Taxonomy (NCBI): domain Eukaryota; kingdom Metazoa; phylum Chordata; class Mammalia; order Afrosoricida; family Tenrecidae; genus Nesogale; species Nesogale talazaci. Next base: position 18,085 of record PVJH01016458.1, read on the forward strand.
GGACGGCCATCGGAGGTGGGTGTTATTGTTGTTTCCGTTTTATGGATCTAGGAGTTGACACTCCTTGACCTTGCTTGTGGTTGCATGGCTAGGAAGGGGCAAAAACCAGAACCCAAGGAATAGCAATTACATGCACAAGCTGCAAAGTTCCAAATCCTGACAATTTCATCTAGTAGCTGGGTGATTGTGATAGGTAGGTTTATTATGCCAACCTGGTCAATAGGAATGTGTGTGTGTGTGTGTGGGGGGGTGCTGTTAATCAGGTCGCAGTTCGATTGGAGGGCAAAGAGATAAATGACTTTGTAAGGCCAACCCCCTCGCTCTTGCTCTCTGGTCATCGAAGCGTGCTGGAGTTTGCTATTGCTGGAGCTGCCTCAACCTGTGAGCTACGCTACCTGTGGCCAAGCCAATCTGTGGACTATGTCCCCCGAGCTTGAGGCTTCTTTGAGAACTACTTAGTGACGCTGTTAGTGCAGCGTGAATTTGAGGCTGGTGGATTCTGTCACCTTGTGTTGTTTGCACTTGAACCTGCTTTCCTAAGCTCCTGAGCTGCTGATTATTGGCGAGCCACCCTGCTGTTTGCTATCTATGAGCAAGGTCTGCTTGCCTTGCCTTGCCTCGCCCCAGGGAGGACTCTGCTGTCTGCTTCCGTGACCTTGGACCCAACAGCCCACATGAGTGGAAGGATTTCCAATATAGTAATTGTTCCACAGAAGTGAGTTGAACTGAACCCTCTGTACTGCTGTGTGGACGAATTAGGTGTTATCGTCCTCCTCAGTGTATAAATCTATCTATCTATCATCATAAACATCCTGGCTTTGTTTCTCTGGAGAGCCTTAACACAATGATTTTGACCAAGATGGAGTCCAGCTGCTGGCCAAGGTGTGGCATCTGCTCTTTGTTGTACAACTTAAGACACTCTTGCTACTATTTCACCCCAAATCCCAAGAGAGAGAGAGAGAGAGAGAGAGAGAGAGAGAGAGAGAGAGAGAAGAGAAGAGAAGAGAAGAGAACAGAAGAGGAGCTCACAAAGCAGCCAGTAGCAGAGCCTGGTTGCCTTCACAACTTCCACTCCACCCCTTGCTTCTTAGGACCAGACCCCCACTTCTTGTGTACCAAATGCATTCCCCTAAGCCACTCCCCTGCCATCCAGTCGAGGCAGACTCACAGCCACCTGACCGAGAGGCTGTACATTTTAATGGGAGCGGAGTCTCGTCTTTCTCCTGCAGAGCGGCTGCTGGGTTTGAAACAGAAGGGTCCAGATTCCCTGATGACTGGGGGTGGGTGAGGTGAGGGTGGACAGGGGCCTCTCATCCCTACCTCTGAGCTTTGAACACTCGTTTATGAGAGCAAACCATTGTGCATTCCGCCACTCATTCACAGGGATCTGATAGTGGCCACGGAAGGCATTTTTTAAGCAACGCACCACATGGTCACTTACGAATCAAGCACACTGGCCCTTGCACACCCGCCATCCAGGATCGCTGGACTGACGCCTGAGTGGGAAGCTGGTAGAGTCATGCCTGGTGTCTAATCTGGGTAGGTAGGAGCCTGGTACCCACTTCCTGTCCACAGCAGAGCCCACCTCTCTCTGCTCTCATTAAAATGTACAGAGCCCTGTACCTCTCTCCGCTCCCATTAAAATGTACAGCCTCTCGATCAGGTGGCTGCGAGTCTGTCTCGATTGGATGGCAGTGGAGTGACTTAGGGGAATGCATTTGGTACACAAGAAGTGGGGGTCTGTTCCTAAGAAACAAGGGATGGAGTGGAAGTTGTGAAGGCAACCAGGCTCTGCTACTGGCTGCTTTGTGAACTAGCTCTCTCTCTCTCTCTCTCTCTCTCTCTCTCTCAGAAGCCACCAGAATGCTCAGGCTGTCCGACTCGGAGTCCCTCTCCCACTCTGAGGCAGCACAGCAGGAAGTCTACAAGACACACCCTCTTTGGCGTCTCTTTTTCCAGATGCAATTTCCGAGCCCCGATGATGTGGTTGGGTGCCGTTGAGTTGCTTTGGACCCAGAGGGAAGCCACATGATGAAGAAGAACTGCCCGGTTTCTTGGCGATAATCTTTAGAAGCAGAGCTTCAGACCTTGTGCCTGGAGCTTCTGGCTGGGTTCAAACTACCAACCTTCCTTCCGGTTAGCAGCCACTGAGAACGCACCTGTTTGCATCACAGGATTCTTTTTCACGGCGGGCCAGACTTTCCTCATTGTGCTCCAGCCCTGAGGAGGAACTTCAGGCACGTGCATCAGCCTGAGCACCACCCTCCCTCCTGATTGGCTGTTGGAGACGTCTTTCCTGCCAAAGCGAGCACAGCTGTTTGTTCTTGTTTAGTAGATTGTAATTCTGTTGACGTTGAAGGGTGACGTGTCCTGTCCTTAGACCCAAGGTCAGGCGCCTGAAGGGGGCAGGCAGTTCCCTCTGGCACTCTCAGCCCATTAGACTCTGTCCTTGTGGGGCTGGCTCATGGTAACAATATGGAATGTTCTTTTATCTATTTTCTCTGCTTCTTCCCCTCACTTAAGGCGTTGAGTTGAGACTTGCAGATCCCCCCACTTCATAAATAGCGTTTCTCCCTTCTGCCAGTTTGGCTCTCCCATTCTCTGGCTCATGCACAGAAGAGGAGTTCGGTGTCCTGTGTAATGTCAACTGAGAAAGTGTATAAGCATCGGAGGGGATGCTGTCTGCTTGAAGAGGAGAGTGTATTTTCCACACTGGAAATTGACGACTTTACTAGTCCACTTATCCATCCAGGAGCCCAGGGAGGGTAGTGGGTTACCAGTTGGGCTTTCATTGTAAGGCCAGCTGAATCCACCAGCCACTCATCTGAGAACAAGAAGGTCTTCTGTTTCTGTGCCTCTAAAAATTTACAGCCTTGGGAGCCTAAAGGGGCAGGTCTACCCTATTCTGTAAGGTTACAACAACGACTTGGAATTGACTGGATGACAAGTTGTTGTTGTTGTTTTCCATCCATCCATCCATCCATCCATCCATCCATCCATCCATCCATCCATCCATCTAACTATTCATCAATCTGGTCTAGCCACCCACCCTTCAGCCACCCACCCATCCATTCATCTACCTATCCATATTCCCTGGACCAACATTGACTAAGGACCCCATGTTCCAAGCACTCCACTCTGCCAGGCTGAGGCTACAGAAACAAGTAAGCTAAGCAGGTCATTACATCATGGGCTTCTATGGGGTGTACAAGCGAAGAACACAGAAGGGAACAGCTACCCCTGCTTCCGGCGAGGAGCGCTTCTGGCTAGCACAACTTGAAGAGAAGCGAATTGAGTAGCCATGTTGGTTGATGTATGAGGAGGGAAGGTGGTTCCTGGCTGAAGGAGAAATATGTGCTAGGACCAGGTGCTGAAGTGTGGAGTCACTGCACTGCAGTCATTGAAGCAGGGGGTAGCAGGCCCAGCAGTCTCAAGGCACGTCCTTCTGGGCCAATCTGTCAGAAGACTCTTCACCTGCTTTTGGTTTGCTCAGGAAAATTCAACTTCTTGTACTATCATGGAGTGGCAGTTACATAATCTCCTGCCACCTTGATGATTAGTGTAAAGGGATGGAGTTTAGCCTATCAGTCAGGGAACAGCCTGATGATGTCTTCTGGTGGAGATGACTTTTTCACGAGGATTCTGGGAACTTCCTCTCTTTCTCCCTGGAGGAAGGCCACCCTCTCTGCTTCATCTTCCTGTTGAACAGACGCACGCGGAGAGCTGGAGGAGCCACGTGGAGACCCGAGCACCACTGCTGAGATGCTGAGATGGAGCCACAAGGCTTTTCACCCACTGGTCTGTGATCTTGCATTCGGCATCATTGCATGTGCTGCGTGAGTCTGAAGAGGAATTTATGGACTCTTATTGGGCATATGGGCTAATGTTCGACTTAGGGACTTGATCTGGACTGGACTGGGATGTTTTCTCAATATACAACTGCTCTTTCATATAAAGCTCTTCTCTTACACACATATGAGTGTTCCTCTGGTCAACTCGGTCTAACACACATGGTGACCCAGTGAGGGTTAGCATCCTCACCATGGCCCCGTTTCCTTGTCTGGTAGGTCTTTGGAACTCCAGCCTAACTTTGACTCTAGGCCTAGTTCAATCCCAGGCTGCCCATATATCCAGAGAATGCTCTTCTCGCCTATTACTTTCCCAGAGGAAACAATAGGGGCTGTTGGGTATTCTGGCTCATGGGGCAGTCAGAACTCTGTCCAGCTTTCCCCAGTGCATCTTACTCTGGAAGCTTCACCCAAACCTGTCCAGTACCCTGTGGACAGCCATTGAGGGGCAGGTGGTGGTTGTGCATGCATGAAGAGCACTGGCCAGGAATTGATCCGGGGTCTCTAGTCTGGTAAGTGAGAATTCTACCAATGAAATACCATTACCCAATAAACACTAATGCTGATGAATCAATGTAGCCCTTATGATAACTTCAGGAAATAGGGACTAGGGTTACCCCCATTTTATAGATACACAAAGAGAGGCAGATGGAGCTTACATATGGTGCTCACTGTCATTTCTTGGCATCCCACTCAATACATCCATTGCTATGCATACAACACCCATGGCCACTCCATCCTCGACGTGCAATAAGCCAAGTCTCCAGCCCTCTCCCCACACTGTGTAGAGTGATGGAGAACACACTCCATTAGCACTGTGTGCCCCGACCTCTGTCTGCCCTGCCATTGGCCCTCTCCTTCAACCACACCTCAAGGCCCACTTTGATCCAAAGTGTATCTCTTCCTCCACCACATTCTCTCTCCGGATGTGTTAGTCCGAGTAGACTAGAGGAACACATTTCAAAGACACACATATAGATATAAGAAAAGGATTTATATACAAAAGGAATGTGACACTAAGAAGGCATACCAATCCCATCCAGTACAAAGTCATAAGTCCGGTATTAACCCATATGTCCGAAATCAGTCTACAAAGTCTCCTTCCGACTCACAAAGTCACAGGCCAGTGGGTGCAGAATTCCGGCGCTGGCAGGGGTCTCCCCATGGCTCCTCGCTTCCAGGGCTCAGGGTCCATCAACAGCAGAAGCAACTCATCACTGGCAGAGGTCTCCATGTGGCCGCTCCAGCTTCATAGGTCTGGCTCCATCAGGGCAAAGCCGTGTGGTCTCTCGGCCGGCTCCTCCAGCTTCTCAGATGCTGCCATCTTGTCTTTTCCGTGACTCATCACCTCTCAGACTAACTCCCAACAACTGGGGAGATAGCTTCTCATCTTCATGAGGGAAATATCACGAGATTTCCCAAAAGTCTCAGGAGAAAGCCATGCCCACACAGAGGACTCATTGGCTACTCAATGGCTATCTCCAGATTAACAGGCTAGACTCCACCCCTACATTTCAATCAAAAAACTAACATAAGCACATGACTGCCACACCAGATGTATTGAGATCATCTTTCAACTGGCAATGACTTTTGGGGGTTGAATGCCACCCTTCTATCCTTCACCTTTTCTCCCTGTAAAATGAGGCTTCCAGTCGAGAGTTGGTGGGATTGTCTGGGGATGAAATAACACTGCGTAAAGCATGGGTACTTCAGCAGAAGGCAGTGCAGGCCCAGAGGAAATGCTCTGGAGAGCCTGACTCCCTCCTTCCCAGCCTCCTGTTCTGGCTGGGAAATCTCCTCCTGGTCGGGACACTGCCAAGTTCCTACCAGGCTCCCTGTGGTTCTTCTGCACCCAATTGGTCTGGTTGTCATGTTGTCACATTCAAGTGTGGGTGTGGGTGGGTGAGGAGGAGTGCCCTGTCCTGTCTCTCCCGGGTGGCCTTGCAGACAGCTCAAAATGCCAAATTCTAAATCCATTGCATGAAGCCAACTCTAGTCTGTGGCATGACAGGTAGGACTTGGCTTAAGCAGACCATCAGGTGGGTGGGTGAGTGGGTTCCAGGGACCAATTTGGATGAGTGGTCGAGGGGCTCCTCCTTTGCCAGCTACCAGAGGCCTCCTGCTCGGGATGGGCAATGCTGGTGGAAGGGTTTCCCTCGGCCTCCTGTGTCTCCTGGCTGTCACACCCTGTCCCAGCTCCTCCAGAACATAGCCTTCCCCTCTCTGGCCCTGCTGGCTGCGGGCTCCCTGCTCCCCTGCACTCCAGCCCCACCTCATCTTTTGCTGTACCCCGCACTTGGAGGTGGTGGACACCTCAATGCAGACAGAAGCCCAGGCTACTCCAAGACCCTGAGGCCCTGCGCTTTCTCTGAGAGGCCGGGGGCACTCAGCCTCCCAGCCCCTGGGGGCTGCCTGTGGCTTTCTTCAGGCCAGATGCACCTGTCCGTGGGTGTACACAGCTCTAGACCCTCTCCCCCTGCTTCTTGCAGGGGGGGAGGATGTGCCTTGGCTTTGGGGTTCTGTGGAGGGCAATGGGGCCTCTCGAGACTTCAAGGTGATAACCATGTAAACTAGATCTTGCCAATGATATAGGCGCTGGTTCCAGGACCTTGAGGCTACTCCATGTGGACTTGGCCCGGCCCAGGTCAGCTACTGGTGGTGATGGGGCGCATGGAGGAAAGGGCCGTGACTGTGGGGTTCTCTGACTGTGGGGCTCTGCCAGGCCTCCAGTTGAGCAGAGGAAGCTGTGCAACATCCAGCTTGGTTGTTCGCCGCCTTGGTACTGGGCACAGCTGGCATTGGATGGACTCAAAGACCCACAGCCCTGGCCAAGGCAGTTTCTAGCACCGTCTAACCCTCAGGCCCTGTTCCAGCAGACAAGGGCAGGATGCCCCTCCCTTTCGGAGAGAAAATGTAGAATTAGGGGTTTTTGAAAGCAAGTCAGTGACTCCAGGTGTGGTGGCTGCTGGAACAGGGAAGCCTGACATCAAGGGGGAAAGGACCAGCCATGCTGCTCATCTCTGTGGCTAGACAGTGGCCCGTGACCTCCCCTCACCCAACTGCCGAGGCTTAGGGATCCCATGTCCTGATGGGAATAGCTTGGGGAGGGGAGGCAGTGGCAGTTGCAGAAGGTGAGACCCTTGGTCTTGGGAGGGCTGAAGCCAAACCTGGCCAAGAGACCTGTCATCCAAGAAGCCCACGAGGCGGTGGCTCCCAAGACCGAAACTTACTTCCTATTTGCCTCATGAACCACGTGAAAGGTCTTGCTTCTCCTTCTCCATAAATACCTTGGTCCTCTCTGGCTCTCTGAGCAACCTCCCTGGACCTCCCTGGGAGACAAGGACCTCCTCTCTCCACCGCTGCAAGGCCTCCAGCTGGCTCCCAGCTGGTTGCTGTTTAATTTCCACGCGTCTCAGTCACTCGATCTGTAAAATGGGGCTAACACACACACATATATACACACACATACACTCACGAGGCTGCTAAAAACTAATTGCTGGCAAAGACACTGGGAGCCACCCACTTTCTCTCTTGGAGAGTCGGGTGCAGGCTTCAGGAGAGGCAAGTTCAGAGGGAGGCCACTCCTCTTAGCAGCATGCCCTCCCCTGCAACCCCAGAGGCTGCCAGGTGGAGCTGAGGCCAGGGCCTCGGTGCGGTGGCCAAGCAGGTACAAAGGCTTGTTTATTGTCCCCTGCTTGGAACACAGTGGTCTCCGTGCCGGACCATCTATCTCAGTGGAAATCTTTGCTGAGATTTATCACCCTGTTCCTCTGGCTGTGGGCCGTGGGAAGGTAAAAAATGTCCTTTTTGAGGCAATAAAATATAAAATGGAAGCCAATTTCTCTCCAGGGTAGAGTCATTATGTTTGACAATAGCTGTAGAGTGTGCAGCTGGGAAGGGTGGGTCGATGGGGGTCTGGGGGTGGAGGGGTAACTCTTCCAAGTGGGAGGTAGCGTCAGTCACCCCAGTGGGCCTGGAAGAAGCCCCTGACCCCTGGTGCCAGCCCCGGGCAGCGAGTCTGACTTTGTTATGAGCTTGGAGGTCTCCGTGCCTGTCCATGACATTGGCCTCGCACCACCCCCTGGCAGGGAGAACCGAGAAGGCTCCCTGTTTGCCTTCCCTGGCACATTGCAGAGCGTGCCATCACCACTGCTCACGTCAAGGAAAGGGTGGCGTGGGAAAGGAGTTTGGATCTCATCCAGGGAGCACCAGGGAACCACGTTTGCAGGCTATCTGCGGGCGCTTCGCAAAGTTCCAGGGAACAAGGCATGGGAAGATAAGGGGCTTTTCTGGTGAACGTCTGAAACCCCCTCAGACATGTAGGTCTTCATATTTTTTGAGAGGAAACTTAAAGAGGGAAGTGTACAAACCTTTCAGGCATAGTCTGATTTTTTTTCTTTTGTATGCACACATGCCTGGAGGGACCACCAGTCAGGAGGAGAGCTAGCTAGACGGTGCATGGAGGCCAGTGGAAGGCTGATGGTGGAACCAACGCTCATGGTGACGTCTGTGCAACCAAAGTGCTGCCCAGCCCATTTGTTTCCTCCCTGGGTTGACCCGCAAGGAGTCCTGGTGGCATAAGGGCTACGCGTTGGGCTGAAACCTGCAAGGTTTGCAGTTTGAAACTACCAGCCGGGACTTTCGACTCCTGTGATGCATCACAGCCACAGAACGTGTCCTGTAGGGTCAGGATGAGCCAGCAGCGACTCGGTGGCAGTGAGTGTGGCTTGGGAGCTATAGATTCATCCCGCGTCCACCTCCTGCCATAGTTCTTTTATGACTTCCTTTTATGCTTCTTCCCCCAAAGCATATAGAAGTCGAAGACATCATGAGGCGTCCACCCTATACTTCAGCACCTGTCTCCTAAGGTCAAGGACATCCTCCCATATAACCCTGATGTCGAGTTATCACACCTGGGGCAGTGACATAATTTCGTGTCGACTTGATAAATCGAGTGAAGGGGTGGAGTTTAGCTCGTCCCATCAGGCCACAGCTTGATGCTTTCTGGTGGGCGTGGCCACCTCACAAGGGTTCTGGAAACTTCCTGTCTTTCTCCCTGGAGGAGGCCACACTCTCTACTTCACTGGTAGAGAAGCCATGTTGGCTGAGACCCTCCCCAGCTCTAAGAAGCTTCCACTGCCACTGGATCCATAAGACTTACCATCCACCAGCCTGAGATCTTCCTGCATTCAGTATTATTGGATGTGCTGCGTGAGTCTAAAGAGGTATTTGTGGATTAATATCAGTCACGGCCTAATTTTCAGAATCATGGGCAGGATCTGGACTGGGCTGGGATGTTTTCTCAATATACAATTGCTTTTTGAGATAAAGCTTTCTCTTACACACACACACGAGTAGGCCTGGATTTGTTTCTTGAGTGAATTCAGATGAACACAACACCCAAGTTACCTTCCCAGAGAATGTTTAGTGTCATCTAACACAGCCCATGTGCAAACCTGTCCAGGTTCGCGTGCTCTGCCAGCTGCGCGATGAATTGTTTGAGATCTAGGTTCTAGCTCGGATCATCCAGGAGACGACCCACCTCTGATGTCCTGTTTCAGGGCATGGGTGTCTGTGGGCCCTGTGCAGCGGTTGGCTGTGACTTTAGTTAAGCACAGGGTGACGATGGTCGTGGAGGGACTTCAGTGTTCAGCTGAGACAGCCTGTATTTTGCTCCTTCTTGGTCCTAACTTGCCTTTCCTCTAGGGTTCGTGAGGAACTGGTAGATCGCTGGTGTCTCCGGTTGGATGTTGAGAGGAGGCCTGAAGAGCAGGACTCGGATCACAGTCCCCCAAACTGGAATGGAGGCGGGGAAACTCCACTTCCAAGCAAAGAGCACCACCGCCTGAGAGGCAGACGGCTTGTCTGCTTCTCCCAAGTCCTGTCTATAATGCTCTCTCTTAGCCTCTTGTTCCAGGAGACAGATTTTGATGGACTCGTCCGGTTTGTCTTCCGGGATGCTATTGATGCTAGGTACCATGGAGCTAGTTCTGACTCACAGCGACCTGATGTACAACACCAGGGAACAATGCCTGATCCTGCGCCACGCTCACAACTGCGGTCATGTTCGAGCCCTGTGTCCGTCCATCTCCTGAAAGCTCTTCCTCTCTTTTGCTGTCCTTCTACTTTACCAAGCGCGATGCCTTGTGGGAACAAGAGAGGAGAAGCCTCCCCGTTTTCACTTCTAAGGAGCATTCTGGCTGTCCTTTTTCCAAAGCGGTTTTTGTTTTGTCTCTTGGCAGTCCCTGGTGCATTCAATGTTCTTCCCTGACATCGCGATACTCGAAATGGTTGGGTCTTGATAGTTCTTTTTTAATCTAGTGGCTTGGGGTATTCCTCCCATCTCCTTTTGATGCTTCTTGGATCATTCAATACTTTACCCCCTAGAATCCTTTAATAACATAGTTGGAGGCTTGATTTTTCCCCTTTAGTTCTTTTAGCTTGAGGCATGCTGAGTGTGTTCTTCCTTTTTGATTTTTTTTTTTTTTTTTTTTGCTCTTTGGGTTTTTTTTTCTTGGCATCACTGCCCTCTGGTGGGAGTGGGAGGCCCAGCCTTGCTCCTGGAGAGTTGCTGCTGGATTGGAACTGCCAACCCAGTAGGCCGCAGTCCCGTCCTCAACCACTGTGCCACCGGGGCTCAGCCCTCTTTTTGATTTTCTAACTTCCCGAGTCCTTACTAAAAAACAACGACACTGTTTTGAGTTGATTCTGACTCGTGGGGACCCTAAGGATAGAGTGGGACTGCCGCTGTGGGTTTCTGAGATTGTCACTCTTCACGGGAGTAGAAACCTTATCTTTCTTGTGCAGAGCAGCTGGTGGTTTCAAACCGCTGGCCTTGCAGTTAAACAGCCCAGCACCTACTCCACCGAGCTCTCAGAGTCACAGCCGTGGAGTCAATTCTGAGCCCACAGAAGAGGGTAGAACTGGCCCTGTGGGTTTCATACTCCATGAACATTCTCGCTCTCCCTCTGCCCCTGTCTTGTGAATGCCTGTACTTGTCACAGGCTGCCAAAACCAACCCACGACGCTGTGCCAACCAGAATGAAACAGGTCGGAATTCTCAGGGTCGGCTCAGGAGCCAGGCTGAGTTCACATCCCTGTTTCACCCGATTCTCCGCTGTGTGACCTTGGGAACGCTGCTTCCCTTCCCTGTGCTTTGGGTGCCGTATCTGCACATGGTGAGCGTCTGCCACGTCGGGTTATGGTGCCGATCAAACGGATTCTTGTGTACAAAGTGCTTAGAACAGAAGGTGGCTAGATGGCGAGCCGCTGAGCACACCTCAGTGATCTTTGTCACAAAGACAATGGGTAAGCGGTGTGTCTGTGGATCAAAGCCGGTCTTGTCACATGCTTTTCCACGAGCCTCCGGGCTGCATAGTTCCATCATGCTGTTGGGAAACCTGCCAGGTCTTGGATCTCTGTTGTGAGATTACCCATCGCGGCGAGGGTGGGGGAGAGGGGCGTTGCAATGTTTGGGGGGAAATGGCCCTGAAATAGGAGTCAGGAATTCTAGACTTGAGTCCTGGATTTCCCACGAACTAGCTGGGTGATCTAAGAAGAATAATCACCCTCCTAGGGCCCCAGTCCCCTCCTTCCCTCCACCCCTCCTTTCCCACTTCAGCTTTCTCTCTCTTTTTCAATTGTTGATTTCAAAGTTTTCTCCTCTCTCATTTCATCTCCTCCCTCCACCCCCTTATTAGTTTGGGAATGTAACAGACCAACTAAACAATTTCTATTCTCTTTTAAATGCCCAAGTCATTAAACACACATAGAAGTTATCATTGTCACCTACCATGTGTCCTTCTCCCCAACAATTCCAGGGCTTTAAGATGTTGCAACTGGAGTCCTACCCCCTTCTGATTGATAGACTGCTGCCCCCCCCTCCCCACCATGCATTGTCAGCCTCTCTTGTTCCTGTTTAACCCCATCAATTAGACTTTTTAAACAGTTCAATGTCTGCTTCCATTTTTTTTTGGGGGGGGGCGGGTTCTCCCTTTCTCTTTGTCTCCTTCTTATTTCTTGGATCTCAGATCTTCCTGCTGGGTCCCTTTTGCTTTGTCCTGAAGTCCATGCCTCAGAATTCCCTGCAGTGGGAATCCTGGCTGCAAACTCAGTCATTGCTGGTCTGAACATGTCTTATTTTGCTCTTGTGCTTGAAAAAGCGTTTCTGAGTTTATAGCATGTTCTCAGGTGACAGCTATTTTTTTTTTTTGAGCCCTTTGAAGATGCTGCTCTGCTGTCTTCTTGGCATCCATGGTTTCTGTGCGGCGGGGCCCTCAGTCTGGTGGCCCTCCTTCACCGGCAATCTCCCTTTCATCTCTGGCTGCTTTGAAGATCGCCTCCTGGTCTGGGATGTGCTGTTGTTCCACCGTGACATGTTTACATGGCGATTTCTCATGACTGCTTCTTCTCAGGATTCATTGAGCTTTCTGAATCGGAGACTCATCACTTCTTGGAAAACCCCGAGCCATTATCTCTTTGAATTTGAACCTCGGCTCTCCCCGCTAACACCTCCTTCCAGACTCTGATTGGACACACCCAGGTCTTTCTCTTTTCTCCCCCAGGCTTTTTCATCTCTCTGCTACTTCCATTGTCTCTCTCTGTTGCCTTCTGAGAAATATATTCTTTTTTTAAAAAATCATTTTATTGTGGACTCATACAACTCATATCATAAGCAATCATATATCTATCATATGCAAAGCACATTTGTACAGTTGTTGCCATCCTCCTCCTCAAAGCATTTTCTTTCTACTGAAGCTTTTGCATCAGCTCCTCATATTTACCGGCTCTCTGCTCCCCCCTCCCTCACAAACCCTTGATAATTTATAAATTATTATTATTTTGACATGTCTCACACTGACCGATGTCTCCCTTCACCCACTTCCCTGTTGTCCATACCCCAGGGAGGAGGTTATATGTAGATCCTTATAATTGGTTCTCTCTTTCTATACCACCTTCCCTCCACCCTCCCGGTATCACCACTCTCACCACTGGTCCTGAAGGGATCACCTGTCCTGGACTCCCCATGTTTCTGGTTTCTATCTGTACCAGTGTATATTCTCTGGTCCAGATGGACTTGTAAGGTAGAATTGGGATGATAGTGGGGGTGGGGGGGAAGCATGAAAAAAGTATTCTTATCTCTTTTTAAGTTCACTAATTTCTTATCTCAAGTTCACGAATCTTCTTTTCAGCTACATCTTTTCTGTTTAACCGTGGTCTGAGCTTTTAGATGTCCATGCTCCTGTTTCTGATTTCTAGATAGGTGGGTTCTTCCTCGTGATCCAAGACGCCTGACACGCACGCGTCCAGTTTGATTGTGTGCGCTGCGGTCCGTTGCCATGGCACCCACCTCCGGTACACCCCCTGTGTGCAGAGCAGAACTGGCCCCAGCAGCTGCCCGGTCCGCTCTCTTCCGGAAGCAGCTCACCAGGCGCATCCTCGAGGTGCCTCTGGGTGGGTTGGAACCGGTTCGGGTTGAGTGCGAGACCGTGTGCGGCACCCGGGACTCCTCACCCCAAGTGGGCTGGCGTGCGCGCATGGGGATACGGGAGGCGAAGGTGATCAGTGCTTGGAAGCCCCCCAGGATAGGCCGTAGCTGGTCGTTCTGATGTTTGCTGCAGCCTGGGCAGGTTTGAGCTCCGGTTGTCTCAGCAGACTCGCAGCAGCTTTCGTCTTTGTGGGTTTTGGGTGGTTTCTTGGTTGGCTTGTTTTTCCAGGGGTGCTCATGTTCCTCAGCACCTTTCTTGCCTTGTGGGAGTGCTTGGTGGCCTGGGTTTGGAAGGCGTTTCTTCAGAGGAGACTGGCATTTGCTGCTTCCTGGTAGCACCATCAGCACTGGGCTGGGCTTCTGCTTGTGGGTTATTATTATTATTATTATTATTATTATTTGAGGGGGGGGTGGCTGGGGGAGGGGGTGTGTGGCTAACAGGAGGAGTTGAATGAATTCTGGCCCCAAACCTGCAATAGGGTGAACTTGTGGTTAGGATTCCGCACCCCCTCCTGTGGGCTGCAGCCCCAGCAGCGATTCTCAGTTCCCCTTTGTCACCTGCGACTCCCCCTTTGCTCAGGGCCTGCCTCCTCCCACAGGGTCTGAGCACCTGGCTCGGTCAGATGCCATCAGGGAAATGCTCACTTTCCAGGGAGCCCCCCAGTCTTTTCTGGCGTTGCAGCTCTTGACCTTCTTGCCCTCTTGAAGGTCTTTTTTTTTTTTTAATGTCTTCTTTTAAGAAACCCTGGTGACCCTGATGCGTAAGCATTGGACCACCCACCAAGGTTGGTGGTTCAAATACTAACTTCTCCCTGGGACAAAGAGGAGACTCTTTGCTCCCGTAAAAATGTGCAGCCTCAGAAACCCTCTCTGGGGTTGGTATGAGTCAGAATGGGCCTGATGGCAGAGGGTGTGGTGTGGTGTGGGGCCGGACCTTTTCGGTACTTTCCCACAAGTCTGCTTACCCAGGAACAGTACTTCCCCCCGCTCATCCAGCAGCTTGGGCGTGTCCTGTAGGAGGCGTTCTGGGGACACAGTGGGCGATGCACTCGGCTGGGAGCTGAGGGCTCGTTGGCTCAAATCCATCAGCCCTTTCATAAGATGTGGCGGACTGTTTAGGGCCCAAGTGCGGGCCTTGGAGACCCTGGGGGGGGGGGGGTCCTTCTCCTTGTTCCTCTGGGGCTTCTTGAGTCAGACCCACTCGGTGGCAAAGCTTCCGATTGGGATGGTGTCTCCAGACGAGTCTCCATCAGCCATATGGCCCTGTTTTCTTTCTTCCTTCTCTTCTTCATTCAGCAAACATCCCCCTGGCTCGGTCACCTAGTGCAGCCCTGACGGGTGCTTCACAAGTAGGAGGGGTTTTGAACACAGAGATGGATGCTCTCGCAGATCAAGAGGCCAGGGGTCTGAACTCAGAGCATGGCTGGTGGTAGGGGGCTTTCTTCCTCCTGGACTTCAGCTTCCTTGGCATTCTGGGGCTTCTCAATGTCACAGCTCTCTCCTTCCTCTGAGCCTTCTTGCTCTACCGCCTGGTGCATGTCGGTGTTCGTTTTGGGCTTTTTATGACTGGAAAGTGGTTAATAAAGTGACCAGATTTTAAGCAGGACACCATGGACTGGAGAGAGAGGGAGTCTTGATTAAAAATTTGGTCTATATGGAGCAACAAAAATGTTCATAGATTGCAAAAATACTATTGCCCTATATTTATTTAATTTTAAAATGCCGCAGGATGCGGGGCAAGTGGTTAAAAAACAGGATGTCTGGTCACCTTATTTAAGGGTCTCCCTTTCCCTGGTACAGCCTCATTCACAGAACAAAAGAAAGCCATTTCCAAATGAAGACATATGTCCAGGTACAGGGGTGAGGATTCCAACACATCCCTCAATCTGTATCGACTAGGGACCAGGTCCCGATTAGGCCAAAAGACACCACCCTCCTCTGGGGAACTCCCCACCCAGCCAAAGCTCCCACTGAGAGCCTGGGAAATGCTCAGAGCCATGTTACAGCAAGCACAGCTTGCAAACGCCAGACTCCAAACCAAACTCACAACTGTCCACCAAGAGGCGGCATTCACCCTGCCCCTTGGTGCTGTCAGACACTGGGCCACGTGGTACGGTGTGGCGGCTGTATCCTCACCCTGACTCTCCCGGCAACCCCCGGAGGGGAGCACCGTCATCATTAACCACTGAGCGTGGGAAGTCGGAGCACAGAGAGGCCGGCAAAGTGACAAGGTACCAGAACCAGCCTAGGAAACCAGACAGTGTGGCCAGGAACTGAGATCTTAATCTGTGTCCTGAAGGATGGCCTCCCAGGTCGAGCCCAAGCCCAACCCCCCAGGTCAACCCTGTCCCCACGATCCTCTGAGCCCCCAGGACCCTCCCAGCTCTGGTGTGCAATCTGGGTCAGAGCCCTGAGGGGGCACAAATCCCCCAGCTTGATCCTTAGAAAGATCTCCTTCCTGCCAAGAAGCAGCGCCATCTAAAGGGGGTTCTGAGGGCAGCCTCACTCACACGCTCTCCTCTGTCAGATTGGCAGGGAGCAGGGAGAAGGATCTAACCTGAGCAGGGGTTTGGGGACATCATTCATGGGTGTGAGCGAAAGCGTGGCAGAGGGGTCCGGATGAGTGGAGCAATGAGGAGGTTCTGGAAGGGGTCCCCAAAGGATGGGGAGGGATGGCTGGAATAGATGAAGGATGGGGGACAAGGGCTTCCCGCTCTCAGACAGGACAGAGACAGGGTCACCTCCTACCTGGGGCTCACTCCTTTAGGCAGGGAGTGGGATGGGGTGGGGAGAGGGAGGCTGCTTATTCTTTATTCCCAGCCTGATCTCCACCTTCCTCTCTCACACCATGTGTTCCCTGTATGCGCGCCACACACACACACACACACGCATGCATGTGCATGTCCACTGGGCAGGATTGAGCCATCTTTGTCCCCTGTACAAGTAGCTCAGTGCCTGCCACTCAGAACCCCTTGGAGCTAACCCAGTGTCTCTGCTGATAACTGTCGATACCTAAAGACTGGGTCATGCCTATATCTTTTAACAGTTATTTAATTACATATATTATACCAGAGTACCTGCTCATTATAGATGACAAAAGCACTAAAGAAGTATATTATCATTAGAAGACATCAGAAAGCTCTTCTTTCATTCTCCCATCCTTCCTGTCCTCCACAAAAGTAACTGCTGGCGGCAAACAGAGATGTCTCTTGCCAGACCGGCTTCTGGAATTTGACCTCCTCACAGAGGAAGCCGCCACACAGGCCTTCCTACACATATGTACACATACACACACAGACACACACTGACCAACACACACACATCCCTGCACCCACATACCTAGAAGCACCTCAACCCTCCCCTTCTCCCATGAAGCTCCTCGGTGGGCCCGGGCTGAGAGGTATTCTGAGCTGGATGCCGGATGCTGCCTCCACTTCCAGAATGTCTCTTCCACTAAGCGGGAGAAGGAGCAGGCATCAGGAGGTTGGTATGGGGGAGAGAAGGGTGGTCCCCAGGAGGGACTTCCCAAGGCTGAGGAACATGTGGCTGCTACTGGAAAGGCTGGCGGTTCGATCCCTACCTGATGGGTCTTCCAGAGAAGAGAGGCAGCCGCTGCTCTGGGGGAGGTGATAGCCCAGGACACAGTTTGCGGCACAGGCACAGGGGCCACGAGTGACAATGGACCCAGGGCCCCCAACAAGGGCAACGCGGGGTCTGCATTTTCATCGGGAAAACACTTTCCTAAGTTCTGCCTTCTCCCCTCCCCTCAGGTCCCTCACTACCCTCTTCTTAGCCCCCTCCCCACCCCACTCAGCCCCCATCTCCCACTCAGATCTGGAACCCAGCACGGAGGTCTCGGCTGGCTCTGAAGACTTGTCATGTCTGCATTTAATGAAGTTTAATTATCTTCCAAGATTCAATGAATAATTATAAATCTTTTCAAGATGCAATCACACGGGTTCATGCTTCATTAACAGTGGAAAATCAATTGTAATTCTTCTCTTCTGAAGATCAGTCTGTTTGTACACGCGCCCTCCTTCCTCACCCCACTTGTCTCCCCCAAGAAGTACATCGGAAGCCTGGCTTTTCCTGTGGAATTGATGAGCCTTGGGCGGGGAGAGGGATGAGTGCCAGGCCCAGGTGGAGGAGGGAGGGGCAGAAAGGGCTGGAGAGGAAGCTGGTCCCTTTGGGAAGTCAGGTGGGGGAGCCATCTCCAGCAGGCAGAGGGAGGGAGGGGCGTCGGGGAGAGAGGAGAGAGAGGAGAACTCTTCCAGGCCACAGGAAAGCAGAGCGGTGCTGAACCATCAAGGGGTCCCAGACCCCTTTGAAAAGTCTGCTGGAAGCTTCTGACTCAGAAAAATGCGCCATAGCATGCTTGAGAATGAAGCATGTTATAGTCCTAAGACCCTTCCTCCATCCGGCCTAGCTGCCCAGCGATCTCAGAGCACTTAGAGGAGACCCAGGGCCTGCTTGGGACAGTCCTCTATCCTGGAGCTGTCAGGAGGGCTGCTGCTGAAAGCTGATGTCATCTGCATGTGGGTGCTTTCGGCTCACAGAGAGCCCTGGGTCTGGGGAGTTTTGCTGGAAGCTCATCTCCCAACAGATCTACCCCCCAACCCCCCAAATCTCCTTTGACCTATCCAGACTCGGCCACCAAGACCTGCCTCCTATTCTTGAAGGCATCGAGGTGCCTGTGTTTGCACAGCAGGGGGATCAGGCTTTCTCAGGGCTTTCAGGGAACATTAGGACACAGGGAGGCCCTCACATAGCCGGCCCCCGCCCCCACCCCCCCACACTGAGGCCAGCTGTCAATGAGTGATTCCCACTCATGGAGACACTCGTGGGTGTCAGTGTCGACCTGCGTCCAAGGGGTTCGATGGCTGTGGCCTTTTGGAAACACAGGGCCAGTCTTTCCTTCCAAGGAGCTTCCGAGTGACTTTGAACTGTGGGCTTTTTGTTGAGTCGTCGAATACTGAGATGATTCTGTAGGAGGACCAAAAGGAAAGCCCCAGTGGTGAATAAAGGACGAGATGCTGCCACCTCCTGCTGCTGGTCTCCTTCCAGCTGTTCTTTGAAGCGCTCGAAGCAGAGCATCCAGTAGAAGCAGGACTTTTGAACAGGTGCGAGCCACCCTGGAGAATCGGCGATTCTACCTTAGACTCAGAATCTACATTTTAAACTCCAGCCTTTGGTGTGGCTTGCAACCCAAATGTAACGTAAAACCCAAGCCTTACTCCTGTCCCAGTAGACAGCATCATGGACCCCAGAGAAGAGTGAATTAGCCAGGGTCTATTTTTTCTGGGGCGCACCATCAATGTTCATTGAAGCAGCAGTGACGAAGTCAAGCGAGATACTGCACTGGGCCAGTCTGATGTGGAAGCTCTCTACTGATGAGCCTCGATGTCACGCTGAGGGCAAAGGCATGCCTGACCTGTGCCATGACATTCTCAGTCACCTTCTGTGCCTGCAGAAACTGGGCGATACACAGGAAAGACCATAGAAAACTCGGTGTATTTGAATCACGGTGTTGGCAAAGAGTGTGGAAAATACCATGGACAACCAGAAGAACAAACCCATCTGTCTGGGAAGAAATACAGCCAGAGGGCTCCTTTGCACACACTGGGGCAAGACTTGATCTCTTATGCTTTGGGCATGTCATCATCTGGCAAAGGACATCGTGCTTGGTAAAGGAGAGGGTGTGTGGAAAAGGTGAAGATCGTCAAGGAGATGGACGGACACAGTGGCTGTAGCAATGGCTTCAAACAGGACAATCACTACGAGTCGGAACTGCTTTGATGGCATCCAATAACTACAGCAGCAACAACAATGTGCCATTCAAGGCTGTCTAAACTATGAGGTCCCTATCACTTCAGTGTCCTCACTGACATCTGTCTCCATGGTCCTCTCCTTTGCAAACGAAACTCCCTATCTTGGGTCTCTGGGGAGCGAATTATTTCTTTCTAATAAATACAAGATGGGTGGGCCACTGGCTAACTCTGTATGTAAATACAAATGAGTCATTCGTTGGGATATACTTGTTTTCTGGTCATTAAATTGTCTTTTATGACTTCTTTCTACATGGTCATTTATAATCGTAGTATGTATTATGAAACATGCACCCAAATTCAAGTATGCGCTGTTAGAGCAGTGGTTCTCAACTTCCTAATGTTGAGACCCTTTCACACACAGAAAATCAGACAGTTCCTCATGTTGTGGTGACCCCCCACTATAAAATTATTTTCACTGTAACTTCCTCACTGTAATTTTGCTACTGTTATGAATCGTCATGTAAATATCTGATATGCAGGATATATTTTCATTGTTACAAATTGAATATAATTAAACATAATTAAAGCACAGTGATTAATCACAAAAATATGTAATTATATATTGTGACATATTTATGTTTTCCGATGGTCTTAGGCGACCCCAGTGAAAGGGTCGTTCGACTCCCAAAGGGGTTGCGACCCACAGGTTGAGAAAGAACCACTGGTTTCAAGCAAGGTTGGTGCAAGTCAGTGTTTTGTGTTGGCAACCTCCAGAGTTTGACATCGATTGCAAAAACAACCAAGCCCCGGGAGCCCTTTCCCTGGAGGTTGTGGATGTGGGATCGGTTCTTGGTAAAAAACAGGGCACACAGTAAACCTCTGAGCCGCTGAAGACTAAACTCCCAGCCACTAAACAATTAATAATCAGACCCATCTCGTTCCACTGCAATGTCACACGCCACTTTTGCATTAAAGTGCTAACCCTGAAATGATACTGAAAAAGAAGCTACATCACAGATAGGTAAGGCACACGTATGTGTAAATATCCATGCATGGCTATAGCTCACACATCTGTCCAAATGTGTAAGGAGGCAGAGGAGGGCATGACAGCTGATCAGTGCTGGAACCCAGCCCGGGCCGCCACTCCCTATCTGACAGGGGACCTCCCAGGCAATCCCTCAGCCAACCTGCAGTAGGCGAGATCAATTCCAGAACACCGGTCACCTTGGATGATAAGCCCCTAGATGTCCTGGCCCCTGTCGACCCCGCAGCTTCAGCCACTCGCAGACACACCTGCTCTTGCCCAAATGAGTCACTTTCCTTTGCCTAAATGGCCCATCACCTCCCGCCTCGAGCCTTTCTCCAGTCTGGTCCTGCTCCTTGCCTTGTCTTTCATCCTCTGGCCAACTCTTCCTCGTCCTCTAGGATGCAGTGAGTGTCAACTCCTCCTAGAGATCTACCCCGGCATTCCTCCCCCATCCGGTCTTCAGAAGGAGCCTGTTCTCTGAGCTCCCTGGGATCACTGCTGTGTCACCCTTCCCAAGGTCTATGGAACACCTGAGACCCGGGGCTGGATCCATTGCACCTGCAGACATTGCCTCTTCCCAGAGCAGGTGCTGATTGACTAGGAATGCAGGCAGTCTACAAGAGGAGGATGGTGAGTGGAGGAGGCAGACGCAGTCTCCCAAGAACTGGCAGCCGTGGCAGCCCCCTGGTTTCAGCAGGCCAGGAGAGGAGGTGGGATCGCCACCAGCTGCTTGGCTAGCCGCGTTAGCTGAACGGAGCCACACTCCCGCCTAATGACGGATTCCTCTTCCACACATACGTTTCTGGCAATCAGTTGACGCATCATTAGCCCACGGCAGCAGTTGCCTCATTCCAAATTAAATGTGAATGTAATTGGTTTCTGAAGACTTGCTTGGGCTCCTCCTCCCAGGCGGGGATCTGTCCCCACTTCTTGGCTGCCAAGATCCCAGGATCCTGCAGCTGGAGGCAGACCTACCTGTGCCCAGAGGATCGAATGACCAGCTGATGCTCACCTGCACGGGTCAGCGGGCAAAATGGTTTTCTGTTGACTTAGTCAAGGAAGAACATGGGGTGTCTGGCGCCCAAGGAGCCTCACGGAGAGGCAAGGTGGGGTGTTGGCCTCTGATCGCACCTCCTGCCTCTGAGCCATGTTTTTGTGAAATGGAAGTGATAGTTGCCCCCCTCCCCCCTTTCCTGGGTAGTTCTAAGAATAATACAGGGTGGGTCCAGAGTAGCCCGCAGTACCCTATTATGAGTTGATTAAGCAACAAATGTGGTGATGATGATATCTTACATGTAACTGCTTCCCTGTGGCAGGTCTTGTTTTAAATCTCTGACATCCACTATTTCGTTTCATCCTTACAAGGATCCCACAGTGTGGGTGCAGTCACCCCAGTAGTCTGTCCGTTCAGCCTGCCCTTAGAGCCCTCTTCACCTAGAGACTGCTTACACGACCTCTCCTGTATGCTGCCACTCTAAACACACAAAAAGCACCCAAAGTCACTGCCATCAAGTCGACGCTGACTCTATAGGGACCCTATAGGACAGGGTGGCACTGTCCCTTGTGGGTTTCCGAGAGACTGCAGTTCTTTGGGGGAGTAGACAGCCTCCTCTTTCTCCTACAGAGGTTTCAAACTGCCGACCTGCAGCCCTCTCTACCTCACTGCCATAGAATCCGGTCCGCTTCATTGCATCCCTCCTGCCCTCCTCCAAAGTCCCTGCCTTTTGTCTTCACTCTGCATACCTCAAAGGGGTCTTTCTTCGTTGGCCTCTTTCTTGCCCCATCTTCAGAGTTGGGAATGCTGGCCCTTTCGGGGCAGCTGGTGTGTTGGTGGTGGGGCTCAGGATCAGGTCTGAGGGTCAGCCCGGGCTCTGGGCAAGAAACAGATTCTCCCCCCATGAAGTCAGCAGAGAGGCTGTGAGGCAGGGGCTTAGGAGCATCCAGAGCCGATAGAAGGGTGGGGGAGTACTACAATGGATTGAATTGTACCCCTCTTTACCCCCAATACATATGGTGACGTCAATCCTAACTCCTATCCCTGTGGCTGTGACCCCATTCAGAAATAGTCTTTGCTATGTCACGGAGGTGCTTTCTGTGCACTTTGAATCTTCAACTAATCCCTGTCGAGAGATCAAAAGAACAGAAGGGGCCCGGTGGTGCTTGACCATGAACCCAAAGGTCGAGGGTTCGAGGTTCACAGGATCAAAGACCTGGCGGCCTGCACCTGTGAAACAACAGCCCTGGCAACCCCTGGGCCCATCGTCCTACTCTGTCCCCTGGGGGCACCAGGAGGCAGACCCTGCGATGCCGTGTGCCAGAGGAACGGCTGCCAGGAAGCACACGTGGAGCAAGGAGGATGCCACGGGGGATCACCCAAGTGGCAAGGAGAGGAGCTGCGAGAGACAAGGACCTTCCCCCGGCACTGACGAACGGCGCGTCTAAAGCTAGACTCTGGGTCTTGGACTTTCAGTCTCCAGGACGGTGTGAAAACCCATTTCTGCTGTTAAAACCATGCACCCACTGGAGATGGGAGCTGCACAAAGAAACCAGCACAGCAACCTCTAGGCTGGGTGTTGGCGTGTTGCTGCAGGGATGGCTATTCCAAATCGGGAGCTGGAGTTCCCCCCATAGCAGAGGCTATCCTGGTAGGACCCCCCCTGAAAGGGGGGGCTGGGTACTGGGGGGTGTCAGTGGAAACTTATTCTCGGCTTGGGGACCAGCAGATGGAGCAGCAACCACTGGAAGCTGGCCTCTCCCTCCCCCGTCTTTCAGATCTTAAGAGAGTATACCCGGGCCTCCAGCTGCGAGGGAGTCTGGGAGACAGAGTTCCTGCATTTCAGGAAACCCCCGCTCTAGGAAGATGTTCCCTTGAGAAGGGACAAAGGCGCCTGCTTCTTCCAGGATCCTTGCCTCTCCCTGCGGCTGCCCCCAGATCCTGCCTGTGCCTCTGTTGAACGGTGGGATAGTGCACAAAGCACCTAACCTCTCTGACCCTCCCTTGTTCTCTGGGAAGTGGTAATAGTAGCCCCTCCCTAGAAGTTTGGTTCCAAATGTTGACACAGCACCTGCCCACAAGCGGGACTTCCCGCCTGCTGTCACTGCTGCTACAATGGCTGCCACCTCCCTCCTCCCTCCCCCCTCGACCCCCTCCCCAGCCTTTTTCTTCCCCCAGTCTTAACTGGATGGAGCGTGGAACTGTTGTTGTGGCCGACTCATTAAACATTAGCAAGATGGCAGCTGGAACTCAGCAAATTCTCATCTGGGCGACTCGGTGGGGCAGGGGACAGAGATGGAGTCTGGTGATTTGGGGGTGAGGGGGTGGGTGGGGTGGAACCCCTGGAGATGTCAGCCCCTGATTTTGGCCAGGCCCCTGGGGAGGACAAAGGTGGCTTTAGACAACACTTGGCATGCGGTCCCTCAGAACCAGTGCGTCTGTGCATCTGCTGGGTTTTTTGCTAAGAAACAGAGCCACGGGACCCTTCCCCTCTATCTGGCTGGGGGACCTCTCTGTCTTCAGGGCTCCCTTGGAGGAGGTAAGGGTGGAGGCACCGTCTACAGGAAGCCCTCCTTGACTGCCCCAGCCCATCTCAGGAGTTTAGCTGGTTGGTTTTGATGTCCCCTAATGGACACAGTCTGCTGGCCCACGCCGCTGTCCGGTTCAGCTGTGAGCTCACTCAAGCAAGGTGGCCCTAACGACCGCACAAGTGTCGACCCTTGTGGGTAATTTGCTTTAAAAAAAAAAATCAACTCAGGTAGATTTAATGTTCTTTCTCTAATAAGGTCATTGCCACTCATCCCAGGCGCTTACTTGTGGAGGAAGAGGGAGAGAGAGGGACGCCAGGGGCACGTGACCTGGGAGCCCAGCGGCCTCCGGGCTTCTCTGCACCGCGGTCGCCCGAGGGTCGTTAGCGGTCAGGGCGGTCGTGTGTGATTGTCAGGCGCGTGCACTGCGATTTTATAGCGACATCCATTTTCTTTTACATGCCGGATTTTATTAAACTCCCGACGAGCTTGGATGAGGGAATTATTGAACGGCTTCTAATGAGGATAGTTAACCCCATCAAGCGCTTCCCCACGCCTCAGGGACTGCGCTCAGAGCTCGGAGCACCTTTGTCTTTGTACTCTCCCCCCCTCCCCCCATTCGCCCACAAGCCTGGGAAGTAGCTTCTATTACGATCCTCGTTTCAGAGAGGAAAATGGAAGCTCAGAGAGGGAGAGAGGCGCCCAAGGTCACACAGCTGCAGCGGCAGAGAGTGGAGGTGACGTGGATGGGGCGGCCAGAATGGCAGCTTGCCTTTAGACTTCTTGCACGATGTCACCTGGAGCTGATCAGCCCCGCCTGTCCACCGGTGAGCTTGGCCCTGTGGGGGGTGGTCAGGAACATCGGAAGACTCCCAGAGGTCCTGGGGAGGGATCCCGATCACCGGGTGCCTCAGCTTCTTCGGGCAGCCAGATGAGGGCCACCGCCAGGGTGGCTTGTCGGAAGAGAGTATTGTGACTCCGTTTTCTCCCTTTCTGGGGGCTGCTAGTTAAACTCAGGGCCTTCGTGGGGGTGGGTGCCTCCTGAGGACACAGAGGAAGATGCTGTTGCGCTGCTGTCCCCTAGCCTAGCACTGATGACAGCTCACAACCCTGGGTGTTCCTTGTCCCCAGTCTTCATCCTCACAAGGCCATCATCATGCCCTGTCTGTCTCTCTTCCCCTTCGCAAGGGCACTGGTCCTATTGGATTAGCTAGCACCCAGTCTACTCCAGTATGAGCTTAAGCTCTCATTTCCAAAAGCCTCATTTCCAAATAAGGTGGTGCTCCCAGGTACCTGGGGCTGAGGGCTGGGACACAAGCCCGTTCATAATACCACCTGCACTCCTGCTGTCTCCCACCCCCACCCCCAAGGACAGCACCCCAGAAGCCTTCTCCTCGCTGTCCTCTGCATCATCAATTTCCCCTCTCTACTGGGTCATTCCCGACACCATAAAACACGCTATTATTTCCTCCATCTTCAGAAAAGAATCTTCTCTCCACCCTGCTTTCTTATTTCTCTCCCTCTGCAGCAGAACTCCTTGAAAGAATTATTTCACTTGTCATTCCAATTCCTTTCTTCCCGGCTGCTCTTGACTTAGGCTCCCCCCTCATTGCGCCATCATGACTCTGCTTGTCAAGGTCACCGGTGACTTCATCGTGGCTGTATCTTGAGGTTAAGTCTTTTTAAAAAAGTATTTTAAACTAATTTTTTATTTCAACTTTTTAATGCGGTAAAAATATAGATGGCAAAAAAAGCCCCTGTCATTTTAGTCATCTCTGAAACCTACAATTCACCATGGTGCACAGGTCTATGGTAGTTACATAATTTCATGTCAACTTGATAGAGTGAAGGGCTACAGGTTAGCCTGTCAATCAGGTCACAGTCTGATGGTGCCTCCTTGTGGGTGTAGCCTTCTCATGAAGATTCCGGGAACTTCCTCTCTTTCTCCCTGGAGGTGGGACACCCTCTCTCTGCTTCACTTACCTGTGGAGGAGCCACACTTAAGGAGCTGGAGGAACCAGTGCTGCGATGCTTCCACCGCCACTGGATCCATAAGTCTCTCCATCCACCAGCCTGTGATCCTCCTGTATCAGCATCATGTGCTGCATGAGTCTGAAGGGGAATTTATGGGCTAATACCGGGCATATACGCTAATAATGGACTTATTGAACTTCATCTGGACCGGGCTGGGATGTTTTCTCAATATACAATTGCTCTCTGATGTAACCCTCTCTTTTACACATATATGAGTGTCAATTACTTTGTTTCTCTAGTCAACCTGGACTAACCCAAGGTCTTATCCCTACCAAGTTTCAAAAGCTGTTTGTCACCTAGATGGAAATGCAAAACCCCTCAAGTAGAAACTCCCCATGTCTCGCTCTGCTCTAGGCCCTGGGAGTGGGGTGCTGTCTAGTTCATTATAATTTGCAACCCTGGATGATAGAATAGAACTGCCCTGAGGCATCCCAGGCTATGGTCCTTGTGGACACAGACTGTCAAGTCTTTCTCCCGTGGACTTACTCTGCTGGTTCCAGTGGCCAAACTTCCCATCAGCAGTCCAGAGGTGGGCCATTTGTGCCACCAGGACTCCTGGTCACCCCTGCCTCTGTGCATTTGCCCAGTCTAACTATTTCACAGGAGTAGGGGCAGGCTGTACCATTTGTCCTTTTCTATCTGACTGATTTTGCTCAGCATAATGTTTTCAAGGCTCAGCTGTGGCGTGGCATGAATTAGAACTTTCGATCCCTTTATGACTATAGAACAGAGTTCAGGTGCCTGGCTGCTAACCAAAAGGCTAGGGCTTTGAAAGGCTGAGTCCACCCTTGGGGCCCTAGGAAGAAAGGCCTGCTGTCCACTTCTAGACAAGAAGTCAGTGTGAACCCGATGGAGCATGTGCCACTCCGGCTCACAGTGCGATTCCTTGAGTCAGCGGCAACTGCTGAGCCACAAGGTGTGCTCTCCTCCCATGGCTCGGCCGGCCCCTCCTTGCGCTCATGCCTTTGACCCTTGTTGGACACGCCCTGCTTTGGGACAGCTCTCTCCTGGGCTTCCAGAGCTGCCCTGCCTCCCCGCTCTCCCTCTGGTTGCCCTCTGCAGCTTTCTCTTCCAGTCCCACCTTGTCGACCTGAAGCTTGGGGATGGAGTGCTCCGGGGCGCTTCCCTTCTCTGCCCACACCCCCGACCATGGCTTCACCCACCATCTTAATGCTGATGCCCCCAAAGGTCCCTTCTCAGCCCCAATACGTCCTCTAAACTCCAGACTCACGTATCTTCACTTGGACCAAAGACACCTCCAAACTCCACATCCACAAAACAGAGCCCTCGATCAGTTCCCCAAACCTGCTCTTCCCCCACTGTCTTCTCATTCCGTCGATGGCAATACAGTTCTTTCCGTTGTCCAGGTGGAAAGCTTTGAAATCATTCCTGTCTCTCCTCTGTCCTTCAGCGCCTTGCACACCCAACCCACCAACAAACTCTGCCTGCTCCGAGGTCGGAATATGCTCGGACCTGCTCACCGCTTACCACCTGGAGCACTTTTCTTTCTCCTTCTTCTCTTCCTCATCCTCCTGCTCCACCTGCTTTTTCTTTCTCGTTTAGGTAACATACTGGTAAGTGGAGAAAAGATTGAAGTTGTCCAGGTGTTTATCTTGCTTAGAGTCACAATCAATGCTCACAGAAACAGAAATCAAGAGATCAAGTGAAACACTGCATTGGACTGGGTAAATCTGCGGCACAAGGTCTCTGTTAAGCATTGAATCCAGGGGTGCTACTTTGAGCACCAAGGTTTACCTGGCCCAAACCACGGTCTCTGCAAGGGCCTTGTATGCATGTGAAAGTTAGACGTTGCATAGAGGAGTCTGAAGAAGGATCGATGAGTTTGAGTTGTGATGCTGATGAAGAATACCGAAAGTGCTATGTGTACGTTTGGGTTGACGAGCGAAACAAATCAAGAGATACTCTCATATACATAAGGAAGAGCTTTAGAGCAAAGAATCATTTCATATTAAGAAAACATCCCAGTCTGTCCAGATCAAGTCCACAAGTCTGTTCACAGCCCAGAATCCCCAGACTAGTCCGTAAATTCCTATTCATTCTAGTTCTCCTTCTGGTGGCCCTCTTGGGCTTTCTTTGCCAGCCTCACCATTGCCGAGTGCAGGAAGATCACAGGCTGGTGGGTACAGAGTCCTATGGATCCAGTGTCTGCGGATACACCTTAGCACTGGTGTGGGTCTCCCTAGGGCTCCTCCAGCTCTCTGAAAATGAACCAGAAAGAAAAGAGTGTGTGTGGCCCACATCCAGGGAGAAAGAGAGGAAGTTTCCGGAACCCCCATGAGAAGGCCACACCCACAAGGAAGCATCATCAGGCTGGGACCTGACTGACAGGTATAGAGCCCACCCCTCCATTCTATTTGTCAAACTGGCATGCCCTGATGTCGCTACCACAGACTGTCCGAAGAACAAACTAGGTAACCTGTCTCCGAAGAAGTAGAGTCAGAGCACTCCTGGGAATCAGGGATGGCAAGACTTCGCCTCAGATACCCTGGACATGTCAGGAGAGACCCGTCCCTGGAAAAGAGCACCATGTGTGGTAAAGTAGAAGGGCCGTGGAAAAGAAGACCCTTAACAGGAAGGAGTGACCCGGTGGCAGGGACACGGGGCTCAAACATCGCGACCATTGTGAGGGTGGCGCAGTGTTTCCTTTTTCTGGATACGAGGTGTTTGTGTGTGGAACCTGCTCGCGATGGCGCCTAATTGCAAGCACCGTTTGCTGTCATAGCTTCTCAACTGCTCTTCCTGTTTCTCCCTCAGCCCCTGTGTGTTATTCTCCTCACCGTACCGCCCAGTGGCGAGAGGGAACTACTAAAACCAAGCCTCGAACATGTGACTGCTCTCCTAAAGACCTCCTGAAGGCTCCCCATCTCACTCAGCATATAGACCAGCATTGCATCATGGTCTATGAAGCGTCATAGGACTGGATCTGTTCTCCCATTGGCTCTTTGACAAATCTCTCAGCTTCTTCGTGTTCCATTCTCACTGGCTTCCTGGCTCAAACATGCTAGGCACACTCCTGCCCCAGGGCCTTGACACACTCCTGCCCCAGGACCTTGGCACTCTCTGCCCCTTATGTCTTCCAGGTTCTTTCCCCAGAATCCACTCCCCCATCTCCTTCTAGTCTTTACTCAAACATCCCTTCTCAGTGATGCTGTCCCAGATTCCTTCTCCAAGATCAGTGCCCACCCTGGCTCCCACCCCTCTTCTGTGCTCCACTTGTTTCTCCTTGAGCACTCATCACTCCCGTAGACCAACATGCCTTGTCCTTAGTTGTGGGCTGATTTTCTGGGCCTCCCTTGGGAAGCTCAGCTCCACAAAAGGCAGGGGTGGAGGCCGGTCTGTGCTCTTTCCCCTCCCTATGGCCATATCCCAAGTCCCTGGCCATCGCTGGTGCTCAGAAGAGCAGCAGCTCTTTTCTGTCCAGTGTGAATGTCCAGCGTCAACTATTCACAATTTCCATGACTCCTGAGGCCACTGAGGAGCATTCCAAGAGATGGGTGGGCCCCAATTGCAGGGGATTCCCCATTCTCCCATTGAGAACACCAGGGAGGCTTGTTGGACCCACATGAGTTATTATCTTCTAGGCCTTTGGAGAAAGTAGTTAAATAGCTACTTAGCATGTTTAATTTATTAGTTTAATTGTATGCTTGCATTAAAAATCACATGTTCGCTTAACATAAGGTGTACTCATTCAGACACACAGCTTTCACCACTCAGTGTATTTCCTGGAATTATTTTACTCAAGCTTCTCTAAGGAGCCCTCACCTGGGAAAGCTCTACGGTCTTGCTGCAGCCCATTTCCCGGTATCCCCAAGGATGCATTCTTGGCCCTGTCTAGGGTCTGAGACTCTGCCCTTTTTGAATCCCATGTATTGCTGTCGGGAATACCAGGGTGGCCCATGTGGGTAAGGGCTGGATGAATAGCCCAAAGGCCAACAGTTTGAACCCATTCAGAGGAGCCCAGGCGGCATAATGGTTCTGTGTTGAGCTTCTAACAGCAAGGCCAGCAGTTCAAACTGCTCCCCCACCCCCAGCTGCAAGATGAAGCTTTCTACTCCCACAGAGAGTCTGCAGTCTCAGGGTGGGGTGGGGGGAGAAAAAGAGGTACAGTCTCAGGAACTCACAAAGACAGTTCTACTCTATCCCATAGAGTCATCATGAGTCGGTATTGACTTGATGGCAGTGAATTGAGCTTGTTTGTTTGTTTGTTTGTTTTTTGGGGGAAGTTTTAGGTTTACAGAAAAATGACACAGAAAGCTCAGTTTCCCCCTCTAGCCTCTCCTCTCCTACACACTCTGTTCCCTCTTACTGACTTTTTGTATTCCTGTGATGCACTGGCTGCCATCCACTGGCAAATCTTGATACCTCGTGGTTATGTTACCATCCACTGGCAAATCTTGATACTTCATTGACACAGGAGCCCTGGTGTTGCAGTGGTTGATATGCTGGACTGCTAACTGCAATATCAGCAGTTCAAACCCACCAGTTGCTCTGAAAGAGAAAGTTGAGACTTTCTACTGCTTCCAAGAGTTATGGTCTCCGAAATCCACAGGGACAGTTCTGCCCTCTCCTACAGAGTCTCCTCACTGTCAGTTGACATCCACCTGATGGCCGGGAGGTCTGTAGTTCAGAGGGCAGTCCCTCTTTGTGTTGTACAGTCCCGGGGGTTTTCACAAGTGAATAAGGTCATGTGCCCCCATGACAGAGTCTTAGGGAGAGTTTTCCGGCCCAGAAAATGCCTTGGGCACATCTATTCATGCCCGCCCCTCCTCCTCGAAGTCCCCTGCCACCGTCGATCCTGGGAATTTCAGGGCAAGCATCAGGTGCCTGTTCACGTCATAAGAAAAGTCCGGTTTTTCTCCAGTGAGTCCTGGAGTTCAGTGGGACGCTGACCAAAAGGTTGATGGTTCAAACTCACCAGCCACCAACCATTCAGTGGGAGAGAGAGGTGACAGCTTTCCTAAAAATGGACAACTCCGGTGTGTGGGGGGGTATTTTCAACTCGATCCTAGAGGGTCTGCACGAGTTCAAATCAAATCAACGGCACCAGCCGGTCCTGTTTCTCCGTCAGGAGCCCACGTGTTGGCTGCATGGTTAAAAACGTGGCTGCTAACTGGATAGTTTGCGCTCTACACTGCTAAAAGAGAAACTGGGGCCAACTGGACAGAGCCCATTGAGTGCAGAGGACAATTCGCCATCCTGACTGTTGTAGAAGGTGCCGCCAAAATAGAATAAAGAAATATCGAGACACAGAGGCTGAGATGTCACACAGGATCCCCTTTGTGGCAAAAACGTCCGATGAACCATAAACTAGCTCAGACTTTATCCTACATAAAGAATTTAGCTCTGGGCCATGCCCTGGCTTAATGAGGGGTAGTTCTAAGACATTACAGCATTCTCCATAGCGGAGCTGCTTGTATTTACCTATAGTCTCTGGTCTATGCCCGAGGATGGAAGGAGAGAATGAATGAGGGCTGCCGGCCACAGAAACATGGATGTCAGCTGTTATCAGGAAAGGGGGCACCTCTTGTTGGCAACAGTGACCCCATGTGACAGAGGAGAACTACCCCGTGGGGTCTTCCTGGCCGCCTCTTTCTGGGAGCAGCTTCGCACGTGTTTCTCTAGAAGATGCGCCAGGCGGCTTCACATTGTCCGTCTTTCATTTGGCAGCCGAGCACTGAATCACTGCATCATCAGGACTCCTTATGCTGAGACTCTAAAACAACTCCAGAGCCGCTTTCTCAGAGTCGATTCGGAATCACAGCAGCCCTGGGGGACAGAGGAGGGCTGTCCCTACAGTGCCACCAGGGGTCTGAGGCTAAGATCAGGCCACCAAGTTGATTCTGACTCCAGCCATCCCCATCAACAGAAGGACACACCACCGGGACCTGCACCTGCCTCACTGCTGCTGTCACGTTGGAGCCCATTGGGGCAGCCACGGTGACAATCCATCTTGTCCAGGGCTTTCCTCTTTGTCGCTGTCCTTCTACCTTACTGAGTGTGTGAGTCTGGGTAGACTAGAGAAACAAATTCATAGACATGCATATGGATATAAGGGAAAGGTTTATATACAAGAGGAATGGGACACTGAGAAAGCATCCCAACCCAGTCCAGTCCAAAGTCATAAGTCCGAGATTAGCCCATATGTCCACTACCAGTTTACAAAGTCTCCTTCTGACTCATGAAGCACGTGCAGTAGAGGCGTCCCGGCACTGGCAGGGGTCTCCCCATGGCTCCTCGTTTCCAGGCTTCAGGGTTCATCAGCAGTATCCATTGGCAGTAGAAGCATCTCAGCACAGGCAGAGGTCTCTCTGGCTTCTCTGACCTCAGAGGTCTGGTTCCATCAGGGCAAGCCCACGTAGCTTCTCCTCCGGCTCCTCCAGTCTCCAGGAATCAGGATCGATCAGCATGCTGCCATCTCGTCTTATTAATCAAGTGACTCCCAATATCTGGGGATATGGTCTCTCATCTCCATGAGGGAAACACCGTGAGACTTCCCAGAATTCACAGAGAAAGCCATGCCCACACAGAGGCCCCATTGGCCATCTCCAGAGTGACAGGCTACACTCCATCCCTACACTCCCAATCATGACATTGACATCAAGGACATGGACGCCACACTGAGCATGATGCTAAGGTTAGTCAGTGGTTAATTTTCTACTCTCCTTTCTCTTGAACAACATATTATA
>PVJH01016459.1:0-50516 GCA_004026705.1 Nesogale talazaci
TCGTAGTTGGTCATTGAGCTGCTCCCTGCAGGTCAACAGTTCAAAACCACTAGCTGCTCCACAGGACAAAGAGGAGACGCTCTGCTCCTGTCAAGGTTATAGTCTCAGAAACCCACAGGAGCAGTTCTGTCCTGTTTTTGCACTTTGAGTTGCAAACGACTCCATAGCAGCGGGTTTGGTTGGGGGTTTCGGTGTACAACACGACAACACACCTGATGTTAACCCAAGGTTGAAGATTCGAGTTCAACCTGAGGTGCCCTGGAAGAAAGGCCTGGCCATCCACTTTTGGGAAATTGACTTCTGAAAACCTTCTGCTCTACTCTGACTTACATGGGTCCACATGAGTCACTCAAACCTGACTCAATACAAGTGAGAAATACATTTGACAAGGATACTATTAGGTTGTAAATTCATAGACAGTTTGGGGAAATAGCCAGAGAGCACTTCTGTATATTTCTTAGTTTTGCTAATCATAACATCTTGCGGAACTGCAGTATAATAACACAACCATGGACACTGATATAATCATGCTTCAATACATTTCCACCCTAGCACTCTCCTCTGCATTGTCCCTATATAGCTACACCCAAGGCCCTCTTATCCTACATCCATCCTCTTTAATCCCTGAAAGCAACCAATGTGCTCTCTATTACTCTAAGTTTGTCATTCCAAGAATGCGATGTAAACCCCACATTCAGTGTGTACTCTTTCAGGATTCCTTCTTACTTTCCTAGTCAGCATAAATCTCTGGACATTCATCCACATTGTTGTGTATATTAATAGATCATTCCTTTCATTGCTGAATACTATCCTATGAACTCTCATGGACTGCTAACTGCAAGGTCAGTGGTTCAAACCCACAAGCCACTGTGTGGGAGAAAGATGAGGCTGTTTGTTCCAGTCAAGAAACCCAGTAGCGTGTCACTAGGAGTTGAAATTGACTTCATGGTAGTGGGTTTAGGATTGGGGAGATAGTCCAGTTGTATAGCTGTATCACACTTTGTTTAACTACTCACAGCTGCAGGGCATTGAGGTGGGCAGATGTTGGTTATTATAAATAAAGCTTCTATATGTGTTTGTGCACATCTCTGAGTGTGAGCATAAGCCTTCTTTTACTCGGGATGAAGTCTCAGGGGTGAAATTGCTGGATTGTATGATGGGTGCCTGTTTTTTAACTTTAGGAAACTGCCAACTTTTTCCAGGGACCTGATTTCTCTGCATCCTCACCACCTTAGCTCTGCCATTTTGATCGATCTAGAATGCTATCTCCTTGTTATTTCAATTTCCCGAATAGCTAACGGTTTGGAACATCTTTTCATGTACTTATTTGTTGCCTTCAATGAATTGTCTGCTTGTCTGTTGTCCATTTTCCAGTGAGATCTTTTTCCTTTGTTGTTCCTTGTGGATCTGTGTCTAGATCCCAGCTCTCTGTCAGAGATGGGAAGCGCAAATACTCCCTTCAATTCTGTAGCTTATTTTCCATCCTCTTAAAAAGTTATCTCACAGAGAAAAGGTGTCTAATTTTGATGAAATCCAAAGGATCGAGTGTTTTCTTCAGGAATCATGAATGGTTTCAAATAGAAGATATGCTTCGTCTCCAAGCCTAGAGCTTTTATTTTGATTTCCCCCCCCTAAAAGTTGTATTGGGAAAAAAATCTAGTCATCTATCCCTTTTGATTTAAATTGTGCATCAGTCAGTGGCCTGGTGGTTAAGGGTTGGGCTGGGATCCGAAAGGTCCGCAGTTCGAAACCCCCAGCAGCTCTGCAGGGCAAAGACTGGACTTTCCACCCCCAGCAAGAGTTATAGGCTTGGCAGCCCCCGCAGGTCACTAGGAGTCAGTGCCGACTTGAAGGCAGTGAGAAGTGAGAGGCTAAGGCTGAGATTCTCCACACCGTTCTGCTCCCCCAGCCTCTATAGGGGGGCGGGTACAGTCACGCCTTCAGCACCATTCACTTAAACCGCTGTCTGTGCTAAGGGTGGAGGAACCTGAGAACACATGGCAAAGTTAGTCTAGTGGATTAGTGGACCCTGAGACCATCGTCTCCGCCGTTACCCCAAGGGCAGCATAGACAGTGACAATCTGCCACTACCAACTGTGCAGAGGGGAAGCATATTCGAAAGTTCTGAATGGAGGGGGAGAAAACAGTGGGACGGGACTCCAAGTCATAAAAAAAGGCGTGGCTCCTACAGGTAGAGACTGACAGAACCCCGTAGATGGAGACCTTTCAGTTTGCAAATGATTCTGTGTAAGCCAAGCATGGGAACCGGCTGTCTAGAAGGGGGGCACGAAGGTACCTATGCCTTAGAATCAGTAACCACTGATGATCAGAGAGGCAGCGCTATGTTCCGACCTGCCATCTGCTCCAGAACCACCACCAAGATGCAGAGTTTTGGTAAAAATCCTTGCAGAGAAGACCACCCCTCTCAAGGCTGACCCCTCAGATGTGACAGAAAGTGTCAAGGCCCACATCCGAAGAAGGAAGAAGTTCCTCGTGATACACAGAGATAGGGCGTTGCTGGCAAGCGGCTGGCAAGTGGAACACGGCATCTAGACCTCGACCATGAAAAGGGGTGAACTCCTCCTCTTGTGCAGATTCTTGGTGGTGGTGGGAGGAAGAAGAAGAAGAAGTTGTGTGTTGTGGTGAGCATTGAGTTGACGGCACTGAGTTTGGTGAGTACTCCCAAGAGCCAGCATGAGAGCAAAGTAGTGAAGCTGGCTATGCTCCGACACCCCAAGGTGGATGAAAATGGCCATCTTAGTTGCCTTCTTTGGTGCACTCTTCAATTGAAAGGGGTGCTGCAGTATTATGTCCAGCCCCTTAGAGAGACATCGCAGGCAAGTGTTGACCTTTGGTTTCAAGAAACCACCACACGAGTAATTGTGTCCTGGTTCATAAAGGCAAACCCCAAAAGGGCAGTGCTTACCCAAGGACCACGTTCAGACGGGTTAGGAAAGAAGGGGGAGTGGAAACAGGAGACGCAGGAAGTGACGTCACCTTGTGCGATCCATGGCATGACATAAAATAATGCTGAATGGGAAGCTGCTCTGCTTAGCAAACTTCTCCCCCCCACCACCTCAGACTCACAATGATAACAAGAGAGAGGAAAGTAAAAAGGGAACCTTCCTCTTGTTGAATTTCTTTTGACATTTGTGAGACATCACTGGGGCATATTCATGTAGGACTACTTTTGGATTCTGTTTTGTCTCATTTAATTTCTAACCACCTTTTGAGATAGATATTATTGTCTTCATTTTATAGATAGGAAAGTGGAGGCACGGAATGTATGAGCCAAACAGCGATTACCACATGCTCGCTATGGGAGAGAGTAAGCGATGGACACTAACCCACATGTCTTACAAGACAAAACGATGGGGAAGATGGTCTGTTACACTCCGAGTCATCTTATTAAGAAGTAGGTACAAGCTCATTCTGCAAGGAGTCAAATCTGAGAGAAGGCTCCATACTTTCTTTAGAAATATCTAAACCCACACCCTCAAAAAAGTATCAAGAAAAAAAGTAATTAGTCTTGGGCCCAGGTAAGTGACTACAAACTGGAGTTATCACTCTATTAGGCTAAATAAACATTGCCTCATAGTCTTAACCAGTTAAGGAGAATGGCCATGTGTTAAATAAACAAGCTGTCAGGTGAAGACAAAAACTGTCAACAGGGGCCTTGTTGTCAGCCAGCTGTGATGTAAAATTTGCCAGCACATCATGATTGCTTGCAAGTTTCTTGTTTTTTTTGTTCTTAATGCAGACTCCAGAGACAAACACAATAGCCACAGTTTATATTTATTTAGTTATTTTTTGTCTCCATGTGTGGACATGATTTTAAAGACCTCCCTGAGACTTGGATGTCATTGGTGACTCAGTGGGTTTTAGGGTATCACAAAAACAGAGAGGCTACCTTTTACAGAAAGATCAACTTTCACTTGGGGAAGTTGATGAACCCCAAAGGTCCAATGGATTCCGACTTATAATGACTCTGATAGGGTTTCCAGGATGGTCAACCTTTCTGGAGGCAGACAGCCCCATCTTTCTACTGCAGGTGCTGGGTGAGCTTAAACCACCAACCTTGGGGTTACCATGCCCATGCCTAACCCCCAGAACCACAAGGCTCCTTTGAGAAAGGGGATGTTCGTCTACAGCCATACCACAGCCATACCACCCTGAACTTGCCCAATCTCATCTGATCTTGGAAGTTAAGCAGGGTCGGGTTTGGTTACTACTTGGATGGGAGAAACTGGAGTGTGTTTGGTTTTGTAGGAAAGACAAGATTCCAAAAGATGTCCACCAGCTTCTTCCCCAAAGGGAGAACGGAGTTTCCTTTCCCTCTGAAGACAGTTTCCAATTTCTGTAAGAGGTTGCTCTGTGGACCGAAAAGCATCTCTTGGACCCTCATGTGTTCAAATGTGATGCATGAATGACCCCCGAGGTGAGAAGACTCTACCTATCCACATACAAGTTGTTTAAACA
Organism: Nesogale talazaci; assembly: GCA_004026705.1. Lineage (NCBI taxonomy): Eukaryota > Metazoa > Chordata > Mammalia > Afrosoricida > Tenrecidae > Nesogale > Nesogale talazaci. The sequence goes on from PVJH01016459.1 coordinate 4,480, forward strand.
GAAGGGACTTTTGTGGTGGAAGGTGGTGGCATGTTTAGGTGAAATTTCTAACATGGGCGACTAGAATTGTCATTCTTTCCCCTTCTTTAAAAAAATTATTTCGGGCTGAGCCCCGGTGGCATAAGTGGTTGAGTATGGAACTGCAGCCTGTGGGCTTGGCGGTTCAAATCCAGCGGCGCTCTCAGGAGCAGCACTGGGTAGCTCCCATGATCACCAGAGGGCAGTGATGCCCAACAACAACAACAACAACAACAATTATTTCATTTGACAGATGCTCAAATTGAAGTTTGGGAAATCATTACTTAAGCAATATGGAATGAATTTCTTCTTCTCTTTCTCTGTCATATTCCAAGTCTCAAAAACATCTGCTTTTGTTGTCTTCTTACTCTTCAAACCACATGAAATAGAGTTTGGGTTAATTCCATAGCATCCATTTCACTTTAGAAGATTAGCCTAATCTCAGATTAGACTACTGCTCTCCTGCCACCACCTGGGCAACTGACCCATCAGGACTAGCCGCGGTGGCACAGACTGTCCAGCACTCTCCACAGCTGATTCTACTGTCCTTCCAAGCACAGACGGAGAGCACACTTGCCCATGGCATATAGATGGGGCATGATCAAAAGGGACAAGTGCCACTTTAAGATTGGACTGTGGTACAAGACTCTTCCTTTGCCACAGTGACTGAAGAAGAAGGTTTTGAGATGCTGGCTCCTGAAGGTAAACACCCTGGAATGTCTCTGGGCCATGGCAAACTCTGCATGAAACCAGGAATAACCCTTTGCTGTGTCAGAGCACTGTGATTTGGATATTATTGCTGGGAAATCATTCTGTTTATTCCTTTACAGCGGGTGACCACATTCCAGATCATCAGGTGTGAGACGGAAAGTCTGATGAGGGGTTTCGGGAGATCGTTCCTGTCTTTTAGAGGAGACATACGCTCATGTTCCTCTGGCTTTTGAGTGTGAGTCTGAGGCCGGCAACATCTACAACTATCTCACTCCCAGCCCTAGAATGGAGCGCAGGCCCAAGTGCTTAGAATAACAAGATGGAAGAAACTTGGGCCATCGATGATGTTTTGGAACTGCCGACTCAATCAATCCTGGGACTCACCATCCCAGCCCTGCCCAACAGGTGAGGCAGTTGGTTTCTTTATTATTCCAGTTGGTTTGATTCAAAGTTTCTCTTACTTGCAATGAAAAGCTTCCTCTTGGTGGATCCAACACAGGGGGGTAAAGCATGATTGAATACACTTCAGTTCTCTGCAGCTTCCACTCTTACAGCAGAGGCGTGGTGAGGAGCTCTCCATGTTTCTTCTAATGAAGTGGGAAACAAAATTTAAAGTCAAATAGTGTTCAAACTTGGAGCTGTTCCGCATGCCTGACAGTGACTGACTGTTGTTTTAAGCTGTAAGTCTGTTGAGAATAGACACAGCAACACATACACCAACTCAACAGTTTGTCCAGTTCCAACACAGCGACATTCAGTACATTCTTCAGGTTGTACAACCAGCATCACTGTCCTTTGCTCTCAAGTTGCTATTGTCATTTGATCCCATGGAGACAAGTCTGAAAGAGTTTGCTGTCCAAAGCAGACGCACGCTATACTATTACAGACTTCAGGGGAGATCTGTGGTTTAAAGTTTCAAGATGGTATCAGGAGCCTCGTTTTGGGGGGGGGGGCATCCATTCCACTCTCATGCTGCACAATGTTTGGACTCCATGAGATTAAAAAATTCTGTTCCATTTTTTATCAGGATTCTTCAATGAGACCTTTGATCAACATGTTCAGAAAGGTTCAGGGGCATCATCTAGTGCTTCTGGTCTCATGGTAAATGAGGCACTTGTCCTTGGAGTCACTGGCTGCACATTCCATGCTCTTCCCCAATTCCTGACTCTCCTTTCATCATTTCTGGTGACGAGAGAACAATGGTTGCCTCTTGAATGGCCACAGCCAGCTTTTAAGACCCCTAGGCACTACAGGGAGAACTAGGAGATAGAACAGAGGCACTAAACATGCTATCAGGACAGTTAATTGCCATGTCCTGGGAAACCATGCTGTCTGATTCAAGACATAAAGTCCCATGACTTGTTTAGTCATATATAACCAGCCTCAGCAGCTTCTGTTTCTTTCCATGTTGGTAAATATAGCTATCACATAATGCTTGTCAATTCAACTCTTTACAGGTGTATGACTTCTTGACAGTAGGTAATTAACTTTAAGAGTCCCCTTTCCAGCTGTGGGGACAACACCATGGTAATACGCTTTCCTGGTTACAGAGGGGTGCTCTCTCATTGAGCTGCTTTAGGCTGGAGAGCTCCTGCCTTTCGGCCTGCTTGCTTTAGCATCTCCACAAGTGAAATGTTCATATTGCAGAAATCCACAGGACATCACAGGTTGAGGGTAGGAAACCTGAGTTCCAGAATCCCTTTTGAGTTTCTCCTTTGGATGGCAGTTTCTCAAGATGTTAAAAAATGTTTTTTCCAGTATGGGATCAGGAAAAACAACAACAAAAATCTCAAAATCAAAGTCACTGTGGTCAGAACGATTCTGACTCAAAGTGATGTCACAGGACAGAGAAGACCTGCCCCTGTGGGTTTCTGAGGCACTGAGTCTTGACTTTGGGGGAGTAGAAAGCCTCATCTTTCTCTCAGCAAGCAACCTGGTGGATTTGAACTGCTGGCTATTAGACTAGACTGAGTAGAGAAACACATCCAGAGACACTCTTATATGTACAGGAAACCATTTTACACCAAGGAACAATTGTATATTGAGGAAATACCCCAGCCCAGACCAGATCAAGTCCCTAAATCTGAAGTGAGTCCACATATGCGACACTAGTCTGTACTAGTCTATCAATTCCTCTTTAGACTCACGCAGCACATGCAATGATGCGGATGCAGGAAGGTCGCAGGTCGGTGGGGGGAGTCTTGTGGATCCAATGTCGGTGAGAGCATCTCAGGGCTGGTGCAGACCTCCGCCACGTGGCTTACTCAGGTCTCAGCACTGCTCCACGTGGTTTGCCAAAAGGAAGGTGAAGCAGAGAGTGTGGCCCCCCTCCAAGGAGAAAGGAAGTTCCCAGAATCCTCCTGAGAAGACCACAACCACCAGGAGGCATCATTAGACTGTGACCTGATTGACAGGCTAACCACCACCTGTTCATTTTATGTAACAAGTGGACATGAAATTATGTGGCTACCACACTGACCTTTTGGTTAACAGTCCAATATATAATCGACTAGGCCACTTGAGTTCCTTTTATTATGGGGTGGTTCCAGTAAAGTGTGGACATTCTGACTGGTCACTCCAGTTGAACGGATGTTAAACTCACAGGAAGGACTTGATATTCTTCCTGTTGGACTCCCTTATATTTCTACCTGTGGAATCTCTGAGGGGCCAACTAACCGCATTGAAATCGCTAGGGTCACGAGGGAAGGCAGAATGGGATCAAGGTGTGAGCAATTGTCCAGGAGCCCAGCCAGTGGTATGGCAGGGATGGTGAGGGTCGGGTCTTGTTCGTGTGTGGGAGGGGTTATGTGTGAGGGTGAGAGTGCTTGTCCCCCACCCCCATCAGATTCCATTCGATTGTTATATTACTTTTATGTGATGCTATTTGGGGACTTAGATGAAATTTAATAGTCAATCATGACATTTGATATAAACGCAACCCTGATTCTCTTGCATTCACTCTGTCCTTCACTAATTCATCTCAAAAATATGCTGATTAAGCACTGTGCTAGGACCCCGGGGTAGAGAAAGAAAAGATAGTGTCCCCAAATATAGCATAGCGGGGAGACAAACAAACAGATCTGTCATGATACAAGCCATGGGAGATGAGGCCTTGGGAGCTTTGGGAGCTGAGATGCATGTGGGTGCCTTATCACCCCTCCCCACAGCGCTGCTGGCCACCCCGAGGAAACCATTGTCTTAGATTAACGGAGCCCTCTCACAAAGGCCTAGGAGCTCAGGTGGGGGCATCATGGCTCTGAGTTGGGCTGCTTCCCGGGCGCTCCGGGAGAGATGGGACATTCTATTCACCTCAAGAGTTGCAGACTTGAGAACTTGCAGCTGCGAGTCCGCGCTGACTCAAGTGCAAAGAGTTTGGATTTTTGGTTTTGATCAGGGACTCTGATCACCAAGTGCCTGGAGACAACACAGAAATGAGACCGAGGGGTTGCCAAGAGGAGTCCTAAAAGGAGTCCCTCTCCAGGGAGCTTACGTGAAGCGACTTAAAGACACGAGGAGGGCACCAAAGGCTTCCAGAAGAAGTCGGCTGACCAGTTTTTGAGACATCCGAGAAGCCTGCATCCTCAGCATATTTTCTGAACGAAGGCCACGTTGCAAACCCAGGCCATTACATATGCTTGAAACATAAGACATGTTTCCCCAGAAGGCGAGGCCGGTTTCTGTAAAGGCTGGTCGCGATGAATAGCCTTCTCATTGCTTCATCAAACTTGGGTTTCGTTGGAATTGAGTTACCATTGCTGCTTTGAACACACAATACTCCTCACCTGGGGTGTGAGGCACAACCTCTCCGACCTAGACGGTGCACTACAATAGAAGAACTGTCACAACCAGTTGGCATCAACTCGGGCTCCTCTTTTCCTCATTGGCATTGGAAAATTCTGTTGCTGCGCTGAGAAATAAATGCCCAAGGGCCTGATCCCAGGAAGCCAGGCACAGCCGGAAATTCCTCAAGCAACCTGTGGCCCACGATGCTCCCCTTAGTTTCTGAAAGCACCTGATGATCCCTGTGACAAAATCCCACGTACAAGGGCTACAATTCCCAAACCAGGAGAATGGGCTCCCTAAACCGAGTTTCCAGTTGTCCAGAGCCATACTTTTTATGAAGAAGAATGACCATCTCCGGCAGGCCTCTGGGCAGCACAGTTTGCTGGGATCCTTAAGGTTAGTGGTTCAAAACCACCCAGAGGTGTCATGGAAGAAAGACTCTGTGATCTGCTTCTGTGAATAGTGCTGTTGCCTCAGTTGCCGGTGGCTGATTCTGAATGGTGAAGGCTCCAGGTGTGCGGTATCCAAGGGTTTCCTTAGGGGTTTCCAGGCTGGGACTTCTGAGAAGCAGGGAGCCACGGTCGCCTTCCATCTTTTGACTAAGACTCAAGTGCTCCTCTGTGTCGAGTCATGGCTTCACAGGGATGATAGTCCTCAGGGCTGCTAACTAAAAGGTCAAAAGTTTGAACCTCCTTCTTTTCTAGGGGAGAAAGATGTGGCTGTCTACTCCCACACAGGTTTCTGGGCCCCAGTTCTATTCTGTCTTCCAGAGCCACTGCAAGTCAGAATTGACGTCAAGTAATGGGGTGGTGCTGTGGTCAACCTGTGGCTCCCACCCAGGGGCTAAAGCAGCACAATGGAGAAGCTCTACTTTGGAATCGCCAGGGATGCCGGGAGTCAGAACTGACTCAAAGACAGTGGGTTTGGTTTTTATGTGTGCTTATTTCTCGGATACTGACTCCGTGTCCAGTTTCATTCCAGAGGCGTTACCTCACTCAATTCTCACAACATGAGGCCAAGAGTTAGCTTTGCCATTTTTGTCACGGCAGAAACTTGGGAAAGAAACTCGCCTGGGTTCATGTACTTTAAAAAAGGAAGAGCCAGGATAGTGAGTTGGGGAAAATAAAATTCATAAAAAAGAATAAAAACTATCCTCTATTAAAATCCCTCTGGGGCTGAGTCCCAGTGGTGTAAGTGGTTGAGTGAAGGATTGTGGCCTGTGGGCTTGGCGGTTCAAATCCAGCAGCGGCTCTCAGGAGCGGCACTGAGTAGTGCCCACGACCACCAGAGGCAGTGATGCCCCCCCCCAAAAAAAAACACTTCTGAGGGACTATCTCTTTGAAAGGACGAATGGGGAGACTGTGCTAATTCTTTGGAAGATGTACTCTGGGTTCCTGGAGGGGAGAGTATTATGCTCTCCTTCCTTTCAGTTGCTCTTCCTGCCCCGCCAACCCTGCTCATTACTTCAAGTTCTTCAAGTACTTTTGGGACGGGTGGGGGAATGCTCAAGGATGGTAGGAATCCCCCACAAATAAGATTCTGACTCCCGTTGACCCTCGCGGTCAGAGATGAATTGTATTCTGCAGGTTTCTGAGGAGGGGACTTGGTGAAAGCAGATAGACAACCCTTTCTTCCCAGACTCCTCTTGATGGATTTGAATCAGCAGGGGTTTCTATCCTTCAGGGACTCCAGGTTGGGCCTAAAGCTCCCAAACCAAACTCACCACCATCGAGTCCATTCTGACTTTCAATGGCCCTGTTGAACAGGGCAAAGCTCCCTTGTGTGCTTCCAAGACTGTACCTTTTTTTTTTTTTTAGATAACTTTATGGGGGGTTCCTACAACTCATGATCAATACATACATCAATTGTATGAAGTCCATATTTGTTGCCATCTTCATTCTTGAAACATCCTCCTTCTACCTAAGCCCCCCAGTACCAGCTCGCCATATTTCCCCCTCTTCTCACTCCTCCTCCCCCATGAACCCTTAACAATTTACAAAATCATCATTATTTTGTCATCATACACTATCCGATGTGTCCCTTCACCCACTTCCCCAATATCCATACCCCAGAGAGAAGGTCATATGTAGAGCCCTACAATATGTTCCCCCTTTCTACTCCACCTTCCTTCCACCCTCCTGGCATCACCACTCTCACCCCTGGTTCTGAGAGGATCATCTGTCCTGGATTACCCCTGTTTCTGGCTACAGTGTACATCCCCTGGTCTAGCTGGATTGGTAAGGTAGAATTGGGATCATGATAGTGGGTGGGAGGAGGCATTTAAGAACTAGAAGAAAGTTGCATATTTCATTGTTTCTACACCGTACCTTGACTGACTCGTTTCCTCCCTACAACCCCTCTGTAAGGGGATGTCACTTCACCTATTGATGGACTTTGGGTCCCCAATCTGTACTCCCCCTCCTTTATAATGATATAATTTTTAGTTCTTTGATGCCTGATCCCTGATCCCTTCAAGACCTCATCGTCACACATGCTGGTATGCTTCTTCCATGTGGACTTTGTTGCTCCTGAGCTAGATGGCCGCTTGTTTACTTCAAGTCTTTAAGACCCTAGATGGTATATCTTTTGAGAGTCGGGCACCATCAGCTTTCTTCACCACATTTGCTCATGCACACATTTGTCGTCAGTGAACATATCAGGAAGGTGGGCATGCAGTGATATGATTTTTAGTCCAAGACTGTGTGTAACTTTTATGGAAGTTAGTAGTCGGCTCTTTCACAAATAGGTGTTGGTGGCCTTGAACTGCTGACTTTGTGACTGGCAGCCCACCATACAACCACTGGGGCCTGGGTTGAGCCATAAAATGCCTACTACCTTCCACAAACATTCTTCTCTTAGGCTGAAGGCTATTCTCAGTAAGCCAGAGCCTAGTCCCGGAGTTGGGCAGAGAAAAACCTCTCCTTTATTTGGGCTCTAAAGGGTGCTCAGTTGCATGCCCCTGCACGGAAAGGAGCTTGGGCTCTGGGGCAGGGCACCGGGGTGAGTGCTTTGCCCCTCTCCATTACAGAGTCTTCCTCTTCACACACACACACACACACACACACACACACACACACACACACACAATCAGAGGCCACTTGCAAGCCAGGTAAAATGGGGCACTTGAGAACAACGGAATGTTCAGCCTTCCTTTAGGAAAAATTCCCATCTATTCTTTCCTTTTGCTCCGCTCTTTGTGGGTGACTCAGAAGTTCAAAGTGCCATCATGCCCTCTTACCTGCTCATGGTGGCCTCGCCCTCCTCCTCGTGCAGCACAATCAACAGAGTCTGCGATTCGCTGTCATTTGCATGCTACAGTCGTTTGGGGGTTCAGAGGGGGCAGGGACTGGGAAACGTCAGGAGCGCCGCTGTCTCTACAAACCAACAAGAAGTGGATTACACCCCCAATCCTTTTTGTTCTAAATTGTAATCAACTATATTGGATGCGCGGTTTGTCCATTTTAAAAATTTAATAATGGGTTTTGGGCCCTCTTGGTTCTATAAAAAGGGCATTTATAAATATTAATATGGAAAGCCAGGGAAAGAACAATACATAACAATAATGAGAATCACAAAATCCCATCACATTTGACACTGTCATATCACCAGCTTAAGGATTAGCAGGTTAACCTTAGAGTTAAAAATATTGCTTCATGATTAAAAAAAACCCAACAACTCAGAAATAATAATAATAATAATAAAGCTCCTTGTGTTGCATTTATCTCTTCCTTGTGGCTTCCATATTTTCCTTCAGGTTATAGGATCAGCGTCTTGTTCACGTTTTCGGCCAGGGGTTCGGGTCAGGGTGGGAAAAGCGAAGAGGAGGGTGGCGGGTTCTCTCAGCGGCAGCGGCATTCTCACCTCCCCAAATCTTTCCGAGCTGAGCTTTTGTGTCATGTTGACCCCTGACCCCACTTGAGTCAAAGGCCCAGTGACTAATACCCCTGTTTTCGCTGTGGCTCTTTATCCACCCAAAGCGTCTTCGTTTTAAATGATAAAGTTACCCAAGGTGTCACTTCTTACCGGTATTTCTAAACACATCTGGTCAAAATGCAGCAATTTCATAGCAGATCCAAGCTGTGGAGATCTAATCACGGCTTAAGCGGTGACTTTATTCAAATCTGGATCACCAATTTGGCTTAAGATGTAAATGAAGTGCAGGGGGAAACAGGGCCAGGAGAGCTCCCTGGCCTTTCTCTGCTGTTGGATGCCCGGCTCCTTATCAGCCCCTGAATACAGCTAAACTTCGGCGGCCTCATCCGTTGAATGGCCCCCATAGCGGTCCTCTCCCAGCCTCAGCCAAACAAAATACACTTCCAGGATCCTTTATATGAAACCAGAGAGGGGTTGTGAGGTCAAAATAGACCAGCTTTGGCAAATAAATCCCAAAGATCCATTCTCATTTCCACCCAAAGACCTTTTAAATCGCCCTGGATGCTCTTCAGGATACCTTGATCCATCCACACTGAGTTTCATGAAAACTTTGTGACTCGGTCCTTTTCCTCCTGATAGCTTCTTCTGAACTTGTTCTCTGAGTCCGGGCTAAGCCGCTATGCATAAAACGACTTTGCTGTCATGGTGGCTTCAAATATCACCTCCACGCAGGCAGGGCTCTTCTGGAAATGAACCTGATCTACATGCATTCCATCCGAGCTTGGGAATTACTTTGCTTTTGCTTTGACGGGATGTCTTAGGAGGAAGAGGTGCTGTCCTCTGCAGCTTCCCGCCCCCCTCTCCCCCTACCCTAAGCCCTCCTGAAACCTAATGCTAAATTATCTACCACCCTCTATTTGTTCTGGGAGTAATCTATACAGAACACGACTTTTATCTGCTAAGGTTTCCAACTGGGATTAACAGATGCTAAAACCTTTGCGGAGGGGCGGGCAGAGAGGAGGGAGGGGGTCCATGGGGAGAAAAGAATGAAAATTAAGGTCTCCTCCAACCAGGGCCCTGCCAACTAAGGAGGCCATTTCAGACTAAGTGAATAAATCCAGAGGTTTCTCAAAGGAGCAGACCAAGACTCTGGCTTTAGGGACCTGAATTTTAAAGTGGTCGAAGGAAAAACCACTTTGGGCTCACCTGGAAATGACTTTGGACATGGCTGGGTGTCTCTCCCCACTGCTGCCTCCCCCCCCCCCCATTCCCAGTTCTGACAGGAGCCTGGCTTCCTTGTTCAATTGCTGTGCTCCGTGCACATTACTGTAGTCAAGTAAACGATTGGCAGAGGGTTTTGGACGAAGTGGGGATCATTTTCTGAGGGGGAAAGAGGGATTAAATAGAAAGTAAATAAACCAGCAAAGTGCAATAACTGATTCCTAGCCCAGTGCAGCCAGCAGTTGTCATGTGTTTGGGTAACAGCCAAACCCAAACCCAAACCCCTGCCACTGAGGCAATTCTAACTCATAGCCACCCTAAAGGACAAGGTAGGAGTGCCTGGGTTTTCAAGATTGTCACTCATTTTCTCCCTCTGAGTGGCTGGTGTTTTCGAACTGCTGATTTTGTGCTGAGCTGTCCACTATACCACCTCCAGGTTAGGACTACACACACTCACACACACACCAGGCTTGTCCACAACAAATGGACAAGCTCGCTGTGCATTCACTTGATGGAGGACTGGTCCTGGCAGAGGCTAAGGCTGGATGCGAGACCTCATTTACATCTGTCAACTGTTGAGTTTTAGCATCAAAGACTACCAGAGGGAAAATCAACTTTAACTGGCTGGGTGTGGCCTTGGGTAACTTCTGTGACTTCCAGTGTCTTCCCTTACCGAATGTCAATGATAACCACATGCTCTGCTAGAGGATTCCAAATCACACCCAACAGCATGCTATGGAATCAAGGCCAGCTCACAGCGACGGGTAGAGATGCCCAGGAAAGCTTCAGAGACTGTAGGGAGTGACAAACCTCACCTCCTCTTTCCCCACTGCTAGGGGATTAGATGAGTTCATTTAGATGGGCGATTCTTCAAGGGGTTGGACACCGGGCTTAGTGTGACTCTCAACAGGGTCTAGGGAACAAGACAAAACACATCCTGAAGCAAAACCCTTCATTTTTATTAGCATTGTTGACATACCCATAAACCTCCACGCTAGCCAGAGTAGCGACCCAGGTGGGACCAGTCAATGCACACAACGGCTAGTGGACAGTTTGGAGGTTGGAGCTCACCCAGAGGTACCTCGGACGAAAGGTCTGGTGATTTAATTCTGAAAACTCAGTCACGGAAAGTGCCACGGAGCTTGCTTCTACTTGGACAGGCATGGGACGTCACGAGCTGGCATCAACTCTATGCCAACTGGTTGGTTACAAAAGAACACATCTCGGAGCATCATAACCTCTGGGGTTCCTGTTTACACTGCATAGACCACATCTCTGCAAAGATGGTCAATGTATCCCAAACCCAAAGAACTTTCTGTAAGAATTACAGCAAGCAGCAACCCCCAAAAGTGACCCAGTATAAGAAGGGCAAGGATGCCCTGTTTGTGCAAGGAAAGAGGTGCTACAATCATAAGCGGAGTGGCTAGGGTGGGCAGACAAAGCCAACTTTCTGGAAGAAGGCTAAAACTACAAAGAAGATCACGCTGAGGCTTGAATGTGTTGAGCCCCACTGTCGGTCCAAGAGGATGCTGGCCATTAAAAGATGCAAGCTTTTTGAACTGGGAGGGGATAAGAAGAGAAAGGGCCAACTGATCCAGTTCTAAGCCTTGTTTTATCTTATAAGTTTGATTGCAAAAGTGTTGAATCAATATTAGAATTACCTGTAAGAAAATATGGTTATATTCTTACTCCAAGGAGAGAAAAAAAGAATGCATTTCAATCTCCATGCTCCATTATGTGGGGATCCAAGATTTTTAACTCGCAACTCCACATTCTCCCCGTCTCATCACTACCGTGTCTGTTGTAGGAAGACAAGGCGTGGGCCATGAGTTGGCTTGGGTCTGCAGGAAGATTGGGAAGACATGAACCTGCCTGTAGGACTCTTCAGCATGGTACATGGTCTCTGCTGGGGACTGGTGCTCTCCCACTCCATCCTCTCTTCCACGAGGGCTGCCCAGCCTGAGGCAAACTGCTGGTGGAATGTGCTCAGGTGTTTTTTCCTCTTTGGAAAGTTAGTACTCCTGGGTTCAGGAAAGTGGAGGTGAGATGGTGACAAGAAACAGAGGTATCCAAAGCGAGAGGGGTCAGCCACTGGGAGACTTGCCAGAACCCGGGGGAATCTGGCTGTGAGGTGTGACATTGCTTGCAGAACAATGTGATGCATGAGGGCAGGCATAGTTGCCTCCTGGTTGATGGCATCAAAAAGTCCCCATCACTTGTAGGAGGGTGGGGTGGAGAGAGCATTGTTAGCTGGGGCCTACAGGGGCTCCTATGCTTGCTTAATCCCCAAATCCTTGCTTGACACCATGTCTCTGAACCTTAGTACCCACTTCTTTAAAATGAGGTGCTTGAATCATTACCAGGGATTATCTCAGAAGGGTGAGAGTCCAGGAAGAATTCTCACTCTTTTCATTAAACACCTCTGCTCCTTTATCCTGCATGCAGCTCCCCACTCCCGCCTTTTAAATCAACACCCACATCTGACTTTTACAATACAAACTTTTCCTTGAAAATAAGACAGAAGTAAAGCACTAGGGCTAGATCCCTACAAGATGAAGCAGTCACGTGGAGTCACAAACCCAGAGATGGCCAGAGAAGGACCCGCTAAAGAACAAGAGAGGAAGAAGTTGCTAAATTCTGGTCATGATCAAGACAAGATCCAAACCCCATGATCCTCCAGTTGATCCTACTCAGCAGAACCCTATTTAGAATTTCTGACACTCTGTAAATCTTTGTAGGAGCAGACAGCCTCATCTTTCTCTGAAGGAGCAGTTGATGGATTTGAACCACTGACTTTAAGGTTAACAGCCCCATTCTTAGCACACAGTACCACCAGGCTCCTCAGAAAAAAATGAAGTCTGGAATATTAGGGAACCAACATGTTGTTTTTTACTCACTTTATTTCCTTCCAACAGTTTTATTGGCACATCTTGCACATAACCTACAGTTCAGTAGTTCAGTCACATCCAGAAGAGTTGACCAATCATCACTACAATCAGGTGAGGGCCGTTTTCTTCATTCCTGTACTCATCGTTATTAGCTCCCTATTTCCTTCCAACCTCACCTGCCATATTCCCAGGGAACCATTAATTCAGTTATTCTCTCTACAGATTGACCCATACAGAAAGACATGAAAAAAAGAAACAAAAAGGTTGTGGACTCATTTTTGCTGCATGTTGATCTTTCATGTACACCAGCATGAAACATTGCTCAGCCCTGTGTCCTCCCCATAATCCACGGCAGGTTGCAGTGCACTGTAGTGGTCACTGTGGCAGTCCATCTCACAAAGGCCCTTCCGCCTTCCTCGGCCCTCTACTTCCCAGTACACAATGCCCTCCTGGAGAGACAAGTCACACCCGGTGACACGCCCAAGGCAAGTGTGATCCATGAGGCTGTCACTGGTTCTAGCCTGTCTTTCCTGGTGTCTACCATGGTGACGCTCCTGGGATTTGAAACACTGGTGGCATCATTCTCAGCACAGCAATGACAACAGGCAAGAGTTCATTCAAACAATGTGAGCATTGGGGGCACGGATGCCCTGTGCAGTCAAAAATCTGGGTATAGCATTTGACTCCCTCAAAATTTAACTACTACTAACCCACTGTTGACAGAAGCCTTATTGAGAACACAGTTGATGAAGGATATATTTTATATGTAGGCTATATTATATGCTACATCCATACAGATGCTGCATTTTCAACAGAAGGCAAAGAGGTGTTTGTCAAAAGTGAGAAGTTTGCATCCCCATTGGCATAGCAGCAGCAACAGAACAGTAAATTTCCTTTTCTTGTTTTACAGTGGCCAACAACGCCTCCCCCCACCCCCCCGCAAGATACAGACCCAAGACACAGGACCTATCAAGCCATGCAGCCCTACCCCCCACCCCCAACAGTTTTGTTGACACTTAATTCAGATATCATACCATCAAGAAGAGCAGTCCAGTTGGAGTCAGAAACATGGGGAATTTAGGATAGATGATCCCTCAGGACCAGTGGTGGGAGTGGTGACAGTGGGTTGGTGGAGGGATGGTGGAATAGAAAGGGGGAACCAATTTTAGGGATCTACATATAACCTCCCCTCTGGGGTACAGACAACAGGGAAGTGAGTGAAGGGACACATTGGACAGTATAGAATATGAAAAAGTAATAATAATTTGTAAATTATTAAGGGTTCATGGGGAGGGGTTGGGAAAGGAAATATGGGGAGCTGGTCCTGGGGGCCTAAATGGAGGGAGGATGTTTTGTGAGTGATGATGACAACAAGTGTGCAAATGTGGCCTGCATACAATTGATGTATGTATGGATCGTGATGGGAGTTGTATAAAATGATTTATAAAGAAAAAAGAAGAGCTGTACAATCATCCCCACAGACTTAGAACATTTTCCTCATTCTTGTACTCATTGTTATTAGCGCTCCATCCCCCCCAAACCTCCCCTGCCATATCCCCAAGAAACCATCAATCCAGCTATTGTCTTATAGAATTACCTATCCTGAATTTCATATACAGAGTGCATTAAAGGAAAACTAACACAAATAACAAGGTTGTTTTATCTGTTTTGATAAACCCCATCAACTGGAAAGAAAGCAGAAAGCATTAAAAACTGGAACCGACTTCAACGGATCACAAGGGAGATCAAATGACAGGGTGCTAACGTTTAACCTAATGACATCGGCAACCATCCATTTTCTCATGTCCTCTGTGCGCGAGCCATTCCCCGGTCCACGGGCAATTTGACTTTTTCTTGTAACATCAGGACTGTTCTCTGCTTCTTGGGAGCACTTCCAGCACCAGGGAGGCTCTTCCTACAGGTTCCCTGCTGTGTTTCAAGGTGTGGCACTGAACACCATGAGAGATATAGCTGAACCGTGGGCGGTCCCTTTTTACTGTGATACGCAATTGATAGGAGAGAGGAATTACTGGTGCAGAGATGCTCAGCAATATTGGGCATTAAAAAAACCTGAGTGGAAGTGGCCCTGGATGGTCTAAACCTGTGTTCAGGGTCAATAATACATCAATGTGCCAGACAGCCGGTGGGACACCAGCCTAAGCAGACAAGCAGATCTTACTGAGGTCTGCTTCTCACAAGTTGCATAGTCAGATGACCAAAGGAGCACTCTCCCCTAAGTCTGCTGGCCCTTGCAAATACTTCCTGACACCCGAAAGCAGGATTCCCATGGGCACAGGAGCAATGAGCCTGGGGACTGCTTGTGCAATCTCTCTTGGCTTGAAGAAGAGTTTATGGCTCAGTGTGAGCACATTGGACGGTCCTCTGAGGAGAGAGTTGGAATCAAAGACCTCTGAGTCAACTTTTCGAATTGAGAATATCTCCTGGGGCACCTCACCCTGCTCTCCACTGAATGCTCATATTTTTATACCAAAAGGTTAAGGCCTGAATGAATCAATTGAAAAGGAGGAAAGGGCTCGAATAGGCATTTTCCCAAGAAGGTATACATAAAAAAGCTGAATGAGTTGTCACAGACATGGAAGCAGATGGACAAGCGGTTCTTCCTCAGCATCAACCCGGAGCTTGAAACTGCTCACCCAGGGACTCCTGAAGAAGATATTCGAGTGGCCAACGTGAGGAAGAAAAGCTGCTCACCTCACCAGCCCTTAGGTAATGCAAATCAAAGCCACAATGAGAGACTCACCTCCCCCTCACTAGGGTGGCTGTGACAGAAAAATGAAAGATCAATAAGTGCTGGCGAGGATGTGGAGAAATTGAAAACCTGGCATTCAGCTTGGGGGAATAGAAAATGGTGCCACTGCTATAGCTAAGAGTTTGGTGGGGTTTTCTGAAAAGTTATGTATAGAATTACCTAGGGCTGAGCCCTGGTGGCATAAGTGGTTGAGTGCGGGACTGCGACCTGCGGCCTTGGCGGTTCAAATCCAGTGGCTGCTCTCAGGAGCAGCGCTGGATGGTGCCCACAACCACCAGAGGCAGTGATGCCCCCCCCCCCCAAAGAAAAGAATTACCTGGTGACCCACAATTCCACTCTTAGGTGCATACCTAAGAACTTGACACCAAGAACTACAGAGCCCTGTGTACATCAGCTTTCATTTTATCATGATGCACAAAGACAAGAGTGTCCATCAGAAGAGCATGGGGACGAATGTGATATATTCATACAATGTAAAGGCGCGACTATTAAGAGAAAGGATGTGTTGATACTACAGCATGGGTAAGCCCTGAACACTCTGTGCTGAATGAAACAACCCAGCCACAAAGGGACAATCATTGTCTGAGCTCAATGAAGGACACCGATAGAACGGTAAATGTACACCTGCAAAGGTTTGCTAGTTTATGAGTGGTTACCAGAGACTAGAGCAGAAGAAAGCGATGGGAGAAAGACTGAATGATGCAAGAAACATCAAAGGAAGATGGAAGAAATACACAAAGACACTATACCAAAACAACAACAACATTTGTCTGACAGTTACCCAACTCAAGAGACAATGTCTGATCAAGACCAATGGGTTTGAAGGAAGAAGTCCTATCTGTACTGAAAGCATAAGCAAAGTGGTGGGGGCCTGGGAGACGGCGTCAGGAACTGACAGAATACCCCTGGAAATGATGCAAAAGCTATGAAAACACTAGGATTCATTCACCTCTGCCAAGAAATTTGGAAGACTGGTCGACTGACGGGAAGAGATCTCTATTTGTAGCCATTCCAAAGAAAGGTGAGCAAACAGAGTGTGGAAATGAGCGAACGCTGCCATTGACATTACCTGTAAGGAACATTTTACAGAAGACAGTTTAAAAGCAGATGCACAGGCAGAGTAAAACCAAAACCTCGTGGCCATTGAGCGGATGCCGACCCACAGCAACTTCATACGCCCCCAGTAACGCCTCACTGGAGGAGAAGACCCCATTCTTCTCTTGGGGATCACAGAGCAGCTGGGGGATTGACACTGCTGGCCATGCAGTCAGCAACCTCTATGTCACCAGCGCTCCGACATCCATGGGACACTGCCAGCAATCAAAGCTGGATGCAGAAAGACAAGTGACACAAGCAACATCATTGCTGACGTCAGGTGGATCGGACTGGAATCAGAGAATATCAGAACGAAGTCTATACTTTGTGAAGGCCTGTGTGTTGATCAGAACAACCTATGGAGAACAGTGGGAAAAGGAGAACACTGTGTTGTGCGTCTGTGGAACCTCTACCTAGAACTATTCACATGCAGTTTGACCAGAATGAGATCCTGAATGGTTCAAAACCAGAAAAGGTACCAGTTAGGGCTGTATCCTGTCACCATACTCGTTCAATCTGTATCCTCTGAGAAGCTGAGCTGTATGAAGCACAC
The DNA here is from genome assembly GCA_004026705.1 of Nesogale talazaci. Lineage (NCBI taxonomy): Eukaryota > Metazoa > Chordata > Mammalia > Afrosoricida > Tenrecidae > Nesogale > Nesogale talazaci. The sequence continues at coordinate 21,392 of PVJH01016459.1, forward strand.
TGTGTCTGTCTGGATCGGCAGAACACTCATCAACAACTTTTGAGGTGCAGGTGGCATAGTCTTGCTTGCTGGAGGCCAAGAGAACTGGAAATGCTGGGGACCAGGACTCTGGCTTTCCTGTGGATGACGTCTCTGGAAAAGGACTTCATCCTTGGGCAAGTAGAGAGTCGGTCACAGCGAGGAAGCCTGCCCGTGAAATGGATGGCCACAGGGGCTTCAACAATGGCTCCACCACACCAGCCCATTGTGTTCTGTGAGACATGGGATTGCCCCAACTCTGAGCCGCTGGGCAGGCACCTAAGCCCAGGAACAGAGCCTGGGAGGAGCGGGCTGGGGGCCCAGGGCGGCTGCTGGGAGTGCTGAGACGTGGCGGCCCTGGATGGGGGTGATGGCATCACCTTGGAGACTGTTAGAATGTCTCTTATTATCATCACCCCTCCTAGACTGGGCAGTGAAGCTGGGCTGTGGCATTCACTGGGGTATGGCTTCTCGAGGGCGTCCTAGGTGCAGGGGTTCAGGTCTGCAAATAGTTACCAGCAAGTAGCCCTCCACACAGCTCAATGCCACCAGCCCAGGCTAGGTGATTCCGGCTCAGAACGCCACGTGGGGCCCCTGGTGTTTTGGCAATAATGAGTGGGTCTCTCCCTTGCTCTCTCTGCAGGGTGCCACTTCCGGTCCCTGTCCTGTCCCCTCCGCTCAATGACAAACTAACGCAGGCACCAACCAGTGCGACCAACCGCTGGGCACAGGAAAATCTCTGTGTGAAGTCTTCTTGGCTTTGGGAGAAATCCAGTCCCATTTGCCACCCATACCAAAGCCCACTTTTGATTATGCCAATGATCGAGACTATAAATATCCTTTCTCTACTAATGAATTCCTTCTGAAGGACTCCAAGGCCCTTTAATTGTGTCGTTGGAAAAGCAGCGGTTACCCGTTCAGGCCTCGGGGCCGTGCCCTCCTCCCTGGACCCTCCTGAACACACTCTTCTTGTTTTCCAGGTTCACACACCTACGATGGGCTTGCCTCAAATCCTGTCAGCTGAACGCCTGATATAAGTGCTCCGATGTCAGGTAGAAAGAATGCCACCTACAGATTAATGTCTGGGGGGAAAAAAAAACATGCACCCCAAACCCCAACATCCGGACGGTTGCACACAATGCAGGTTTTTGTCTCTTTAATGCCCTGTATGCAATCGAGTGGAAATGCTACTTCCATCTGCAATCTACAAATGAAATTAAACTTGTTGAAAGACACCGGGGATACCAGAAGCCTTTGTTTCTGTGCAGAACGAGAGGGAAAAAAATGAACTGCTAAATGTTTGAGCAGATTTACTCAATTTCCAATTAAATCATGAAATCTATGATTGCAGCGTTCTGAGAGAGTCAGGCCTCTCTCTTTTCATCCAGGGGCCGCCTCACTCCGCAAACACACCTACAGGGTTTAAGCACCTCAAATTCCCGTGCACCCCCAACACATAGCTGGCCTCGGGTTGTTGGGCCTGTTAGGAAACTGGGATGTGAAGGGGGATGCCCGAGCTCGGCAAGGCACGACAGAGCTGGTTCAGCAGGTCTTCGGTTGGGGGGTGCGGGACCGGACGGCGGGGAGGAGCAGCCTTGGGAAGGACACATCTATCCTGCATGGAGGGCTCCTAGGCCTCCAGCTGGGGGAGGCAGGCTGGCTGGAGAGGGCAGGCCCCAGACACCTGGTCTGGGGAGCGAGTCGGATCTGCTGTACAAGAGCACCCTCTGCCAGTTGGCACAGAAGGCTGGCTGGAGAGGACCGTGGCCCAGAGTCCGGAGGAAAGGGCATGGGGCCCTGCGCACAAAGGCTGCGGGGCTGGGGACCAGGCAGGAGCGAGATTCTATCTGCCACAAGGAGACAGAACACTCACCTCTGGAACAATAGCCGGTGCAGGCAGGGGCGATGCTGATTTTCCAAGGGCTCTCCACGTTAATCCTCCCCACCAAATCCAGCCCTAGGAGCCTGAATGGTCCTCCAGACACCCATTCAGCAGAAAATGACGGGTGATTTTTGCCCTTGTCTCCCGAGATCTCCGGTGAGCACCGCTGCTCCGGCTGACATGTGTTTGTAAAGATAAAGCGCCAGGCGACTTTGGGGGCCCTCCCAGGCTATTACAAAGAGCAAGTGGTGCCAACCTGGGCTCTGCATGGCTTTTGAGAATTGAGCTGTTACAGGGATGGTTTTTCTTTTTAATTATTTAATATGCACCTCTTTCAGAAAAGGATTTGAAGCAACTTACAAAGAAAGATACTCATAAAAAGATACGCACAATAAGGCACCTTTAACAAGACACACACAGTGAGGCCATTCACTAACACTAGCAAAGCCATGCCGTGGAGAGGAGGGAGAAATAAGTACTGATCAAGAATGGAACCATGACTGTGATTGAGCAGTAGATGACGCACTGAGCTTCCTGGCAGCCAGGGCAAAAAGGGGCACTCGATTCAACCTACTAAAAGGAGGCCAAACAGTTCTCCAACACTGATACACTTCTGCCTGACAATGTGGCTTTCAGCCTGGTGTTCCATACAGAGAAGTCCAGAAACAATATACAATGTATTTGACAACATGTCTCTGTCATGAATACAGAAGCTGCTCAGACAGAGCTCTTTCTTGTTGTCATCCTTGGCTCTTGCCAAGGGCAGAACATTGGATTACAACTCAAGGGTGCTAAATCTGAATGAGATGTAACACACCGGCGCGGCAGGGGTGGGGTACAGGGTGTTGATGAGGGGTGGGGGGTGGGGGTGTTGAGGCAAGGAATAGATAGCTAGATAAATGTGATTCCAACTTCACTTGTTGGCATGCTTCATTACTTCGTTGATGTGTTAGATATTTATGACAAACACAACCAATCAAACTCACTGCCATCAAGTCGACAGTGATTCATAGTGACCCCACAGGAAAGGACAGAACTGTCCCTGTGGGCTTCTGAGACACAGACTCTTTACAGGCAGAGAAGGCCTCCTCTTGGTCCCCAGTCGCCGCTGGCAGTTTCAAGCTGCTGACCTCAGGGTGAACATCCCAATGAGTCGTCCATTGCGGACACTGAAAAGCCTACAAAATGTGAAGCTCTTGGGAAGGGGGGTGGGGAGCGGGGAGGAGAGAGCAGTGAGCAGGACAAATAAAGCCTTGACCTTCAGAGTGAACTCACATGGTGCTAAGATGGATAATATCACCAGGAGTCTAGCTGTGTAGCAGACAAGCTTCCTGGGACTTTGTTGCTGACTATGGACATGTCAAAGTCCATAGGAGGGTTCCAGATATAACCCTTAAACCCTCCAACTAAAATGACCTCACACTCAAATGTAGGGAGGCTGGGTTGCTTTAGCAGCTCTACTCTCTGCCCGCTTCCCTAGCAGCTCCATCTCTGGGCTCGTAGCTATGTGGAAATAGCTAGAGCAGTTCCAGGAAATAGAGACAGAACCACTTTCAGAACAAGACAAGAGACCATTTCTTCCCGTGGCTTTCTATTAGGATAGAGGAAAAGTTTTCACCTCTGTCCCCAATGTCTTCAAGCAGACCATCCGTGTCTCATTGTCTAGAACTGATGCATGCATGAATCTCAGAAGCAGTCCTGGCAAGTTAGAAAGCAGTGCCCTTAGACTCCTGGGTCAAGGAAGGGTGAACTGGGGGTGTCTTTCACATCCCATCCTGGGCTGGTCGGTCAACCCCATGGTGCATTGCTGTCCAGCCTCTCCATGGCACAGGGAGCCAGAGCCCTGTGGGAACCATCTGGTGGGTCTCGGTGTCATTTTCCATCCTGGCAGGTTTTCCACTGTGGTGGCAAGCAAGAGCTGTGGCTTGGATCCACCAGGTAGGACTGCTCCGGCCAGATGAGCCCACACACCCAGTCCAATGCTTGCTCTGGACCAGGGTTTGATTAGAATGCTGTATGACTTCCATGGTGCTTTCCATAAACTCAAAGAAACGTATGGCTTAAGAATCAAGGAAAGAGGGGCAGTGTTAGAGGAACAACTCTGCCTACTTCTGAGATGTGTGTTTAGTAATAGTGACTTTTTTTTTTTTGTGGGCATCACAGCCTCTGGTGGTCGTGGGCACTATCCAGTGCCACTCCTGAGAGCTGCCACTGGATTTGAACTGCCAAGCCCACGGGCTGCAGTTCCGCACTCAACCACTTATGCCACCGGGGCTCAGCCCCTAATAATAATAATAATAATAATAATAATAATAATAATAATAATAATAGTGACTTTTAAAGAGTCACTTACTAGAGATCAATTTCCATCACCCATCTTTCAAAATTTTTTTTAGCTGTGGTAACGTGTGTATTGCTGGGATCCTGGAAGCTTTGTTACCAGTATTTAAAATATCAGCAGGTCATCCATGATCAACATATCTCAGTGGACCTTCTTGACTAAAACAGACTAGGAAGCAAAGCCTGGTGATCTCCTTTCAAAAATTCACCAGTGAAAACCAATGGCTCACAACCACAGCACAGAGTCCACCTCTCTTGCTTTGTTCACGGCAGCAGGAGGGACCGAAGAGGACACTTGTTCGATGACATAGAGGATCTTCGAGAGTGAAGAAGAGCCAGCAGGAGATGGACTGGGACCACACCCACTGCGGTGGACTCAGACATGCTGGGTTGTGAGAATGCTGAGAAGCTGTGGGGGGTGGGGAGCGAGTTCTATTCCACATAATTCCATTCCACATAAGGCCACACTGAAGTTCTAGTCCACATAAGAAGTTGCAGTTGACTTGATGGCATTTATCCAGATCCATCCCTCTCTATCTCCATTTATCTTTCTACCTATCTACCCTCCATCTATCTATCATTTAGCATGTATCACTCTAAGTATCATCTATCAATGCAAGTATCCATCATCTATCGATTCATCTATCTATCTATCAAAAGCAAATGAAATTCTGTGAGGCACCTATCATTGCTCACATTTTACAAATGAAGAAATGGAATCTCCATGCGGTCTAGTCACTCTGGCCCTAGAGCCTTGTGTCCCCCTGCCCCAAACACACAGTCCCCAGCTGGCAAATGGAAAGGAAGGGTTGGCTTATCAGCTCACACGGCAAACCATATATCCGACACTAGCTCCTCCTGCAAGGGGCAGTGATCCTGGTAGAGAGTTCTTGGGCATGGAGAACGGGTTCTCTGTGATACTCGAAGGCTCACCGCGATGGGCTGAGCATGGTCTTAGGAGCAGCAATAGGCGTTAGCCCTCTCAAAGGCACAAACAGGTTACAGTGTGAAATGTGAAGGCGTGTTGGCAATAGTCTCAGTGAATGAGGCGTTTGAAGGCTCAGTGTGGTTCACTGGCCTCTCCTGGGAACATCTCAATTCACAATAAAAAAGACATATTTGATCTGAATGTGTAGGCAGGGAGCTGTGTGCGATGGCTTCTGCCACTCTCCCGAGGAAGAGAATTAGGGCTGAAATTAGAATGTAGGGCTGAATGCCGGGGTGAGGGGTGTCTTACATCTGGGCTATAGACAAGAAGGAGAAAAGCAATCTACAGGGAGCAAGGACAGTGCTAAGGCTAGGGGAAGGGGGACAGGGACAGTGGGGAGGCCCTGTGAACACAGATACACACATGCCCTGCACTGTCTCAGAGTTGTGAGGCAAAGGGCTAAAGGTGAACAATGATTTAGCAAAGAAACAACATCACATTGCTGAGAACCTTCTCCTTTTGAATGTTTAACACCTCACATTGAGAGCACACAGGGTACTGTGTGCAAGGTGACTACCAATTATGTTTCATTGACTTGTCCATACATGAGGTCACCATGAGTTAAACTCCTATTTGATGGTGACTGACCATCCATCCATCCATCCATCCATCCATCCATATACCCACCCACCCACCCACCTACCCACCCATTCGTCCATCTATCCATCCCTACACCCACTCATGCATCCATTCATCCATCCATCCATCCATCCATCATCTGTCTTTGTTCAAGTTTTCAAAGGATAGCATAGACTGTTGACATGGAGTGATGGGATGACAAATTATAACTCAAAGGGGTGGAAACTTGGGACACATCTATGAACACGGGGTGAGAAAGCCATCGATGGAGATGGACGAGGAAGTGGTTAAGGAGAGGCAGAGCTTCCAACAAAGAGTTCTGGGGGAGGGCGAATGCATCTCAGAGCGTGCAGGGAATCCAGTGGGCCGGCTGGATTGGAAGGATTTGGACACTTGGTTCAGAACTCTCAACTTGATCTTATGGGTAGAGTTTTGGGAAGCACTGTGACATCCCGAAGATGGCCTGTTAGGAGAAGGCATCTGGCGTTGCGTCGAGTCAATCTGAGGGTAGGCTGACTGAGAGCTGCGCGGCTCATGGTACATCCTCAAAAACAAACCGGAACTCTGCTCCCCAGGTGATTTCAACTCACAGGCACCAGGTAGAAGGGCCCATATCGGTTTCTGAGATGGGAGCTCTTGATAAGAATAGAGAGTCTCATTGGTCTCCGAGGAACCACAGGGGCTTCAGACTACTCCCCTTGCAGTGGGCAGCCCAAGGAATGGGGCGGTGGGAATACTGAAAATGACAGCATGGCGTGGAGAGATTCCATCATTGCCCGATGAACTTGCTGCCCGTCTGCTCGGGTACTACCTTCAACCCTGGCCATGGCTTCAGAAAGACAGAACGTAGGAGAGAACTCCAAAAAGCTGGTGGGAGGTGGAGGTCAAAGATGATGGGTTTTTCTCCCACAACTTTTGGAAGCCCTTTCGTACTTCCCTCACCTCTTGTCTTTGAGCTTGGCCAGAATGCGCTTTCCCAGATGGGATGTGTGGGGTGTCACAGAGGTTGGAAAGTGTTGGCCTGATGGGGCTTTCACTGTTGTCTCCTGTCACTTTTTCTCTACAGCTTACAGAAAAAGGAGAACTGCTGGAGCAAACTCAAACCCAGCACGTAGCCTGCAACCAGGCTCAGGGTTCCGCAGGTGCCGTCAACCACGCTCCGGTCTATTCACAGATGGGCAAGGAAGAAATCAATGGTCGTGAGCAACGGAGTTTTATCCATTTGTTACACAGCAGAAGAGGAGGCACTAGCTAGTAAATACGCATTTATTGAGTGGTGACCTCACTCCAGACATGGAGCTAAACACTTTGTCTGCATTAACAAATTCAGTTTCTACAATGACCTACATGGCAGGTGCTCTTATTCCCATCCATACATGAGAAATGGAGCACAGTATGACCAACTGGCAGACAATGGTAGAGAAATACCAAGTGACCCCTCAACCTCTCTACTTGATCTCTATTCTAGAGAATGTGTGTGTCTTCAAGTGAAATTAGAGCCACAGCCTGAAGAGATATATGCACATTTATGTTCATCCCGGCACTATCATCATGGCAAAAATATAGAGACCACCTAAATGCCCATCGGTGGAAGAACGGATCCATAGACTTTAGTACATTCACAGAATGGCATCTGCCCAACATAAAGCAGTGAATCGGGGAATCGTCTCATAACATGGATGAACCTGGAGGACATGCTGAGTGAAACCAGCCAATTGCAAAAGAACAAATATTGCATGAGATCACTTTTGTAAAATGCCAGGAAAGGTTTTCAAATGGAAAGAAACAGTCTCTGATGGTTACCAGAGGTGAAAGGGAAAGTCATGATCTGGAGGGTAGATGAGTGTTAATTTGGGTGAAGGGGATAACAATATGTAATAAAAAAATTTTAAAGCCCTCCAGTCCCCCCAGAAATGATGGAAGCAGGGAGCAGACACTGGGAGGTTTGCAAAAGCTAAAGGCAACGGAGGCAAATTATGTTAGTCCGGGTAGACGAGGGAAACAAATTCAGGAACATGCATTTGTATATAAGGGAGAGGTTTATATACAAGAGGAATGGAACATTGAGGAAGTCCTCCAACCCAGTCCAGTCCAAGCCCACAAATCTGATATTTGCCAAAAGTCTGATACCAGCCTATAAAGTCTTCTTCAGATTCACAAGGCACAGGCAACGACACCAGGACAATCACAGGCCAGTGGGTGCAGAGTCTTGCGTATCCAGCGGCAGTAGAAGCATCTCAGCGCTGGCAGGAGTCTCCCCATGGCTCCTCCAGTTTCCAGGACTCAGGGTCTATCAGCATGTTGCTATGCGTCTTGTCAGCTGCAATGTCTCCCAGAGAGTCAGCCTTGTGTCTTGTCAGTAGACCATCTCCAAGGAACTGGGTCGTAAGTCTCTCACCTCCAAGGGGGAAATATGGCTGAATTTCCCAGAATTCTCAAGAGAAAGTCATGTCCACAAAGAGGTCTCATTGGTTATCTCCAGATTGACAGGCTAGACTCCACTCCTTCACTCCCAATCCTGGAATTGACATGAGAGTGCAGGATTGCCACACAAATGCTGTCATCTACACATAAGAAAGCAGGGAGGTGGCACAGGGTAAATTTTATCAGCGATCACTGCAGACATGAGATGGTTAAAAGACTGCAGCTACCTCTGAAGTTCTTATCTTCTCTTCCTTTTCCCACTCACTCCAGTCTTATCATTGCTTCTGGCATGTAAAATTCCATCTCTCCCCTCCCCTGACTACCAAGTGACCAGGAAAAATCAAACAGGCATGTACAACTTAAACTCCATAACCAAACTCTGAGCTCAGAGTTTCTCTGCCACTCCGCAGTTATGTGACCTTGGGCAGGTTAACTGTGTTCTGGGAGAGGCTGTCCACTTTTCAGGGACTCATCACTGAAGACCTTGAGAAGAGCAGTGAAAAACGGCCAGATGTAGTGCTAGAAAAATGAGCGCCTGCACTTAATAGACACTCAAAATATGACAAAGGAAGTGCAGTCTCCTCACATAGCATTGACTAGAATGATGTAGATACAACAAGGCTTTGGGACTTTCATTTGTTTATGAAGCAGAACTTAAATTGCAAAGAAATAGCTGCAAACGTCCACTCGTAACTGGAACATGGACTATGTAAAGATTGAATGTAAGAAAACTGGAAGTCATGAAATAGGAAATGAGCACATACTGGGATGAGAAATTTGAGAGGAATGGCATCACATTCACCATCGAAAAGAACATTTTAAGATTCATCTTGAAGTGTAATGGTGTATGTGGTCAGATAACAGCTGTGTGCCTACAAGGAAACACAGTTAATATAGGAATCATTTAAATTTGTAAGTCAACTACTTACAAAGCTAATGATGAAGAAATTGAAGATTTCTACCAGCTTGGTCTCCCTATAATCAATCAAACATGCAATCAAGGATGCCTTGAAAATTATTGTTGATTGGAATGCAGAAGTTGGTGACAAAGAAGACGCCGTGATTAGAAAATATAGCCTTCGTGATAGAAACTGTGCTGTATAGCTGCATTTCAGAATTTTGCAAGACCAGTGAGGTCTTCATGGCAAATACCTTTTTAAATACAATATAAATGGAGACTAGATACATAGACCCTGCTAGGCAGACAACACAGAAATAAAAGGCAGACTGCAAAGGAATGAAAACTACTTCTGTGGGAAGAGATGATGAAGAAACTCAATATTGGCACTCAAAATGAGACCAGGGGCTGACTGTGGAACAGATCATTAATTCAGGATGATATTGAAAAAAAAAATAAATCCATTAAACAATAAACAACCTTGAGTCTATCCCATCTGAAGTTTGAAAAAAAAATTCAAGAACAGATTTGACATATTACAGACTCATGATAGAAGATCTGATAAGTTGTGGGAGAACACTGAGGGCATTACACTCTTGAGTATAAAGAGTAAAAGGTCATTAAAAAGATAAGGAAAAATGGAAGTGGATGTCAAAAGAGATTGTGAAACTTGTTTTCAGCACAGAGTACCTAAAGCAAATGGAAGATAATGCAGAAGTGAAAGAGCTGAGTAGAAAATTTAAGGGCAATTAAAGAAGACAAAAGATTATAATGAAGTGAAAAAGATATGGAGTTAGAAGACTAAAAAGAAAAAGACACCCAGCACATCTCCAGCTGACAATGGGGGTGGAGTGGGGAATCAAGGCTTGAGCTGCAATATTGGATAATTAATTCTATGGAAAAAATGTTGAATGATACAAGAAGCATCAAAAGAAGATGGCAGGAAAACACAGAGTTACTGTACCCAAAAGAACTGGAGGATATTCAACCATTTCCAGAGGTAGAATATAATGCTGTACCGAAGGTTTTAGCTGCATTCAGCAAACAAGATTCAAGGCATACCAATAAAAATGTTTTACTAAACATGAGCCCTGATGGTTTAGTGGATAAACTATGATCTATTAATTCATTAATTTCATGAATACTGGAAGTTCTCACTCATCTATGTCAAGGAATTTGGAAGACAGCTACCTGGTCAGCTAACTGGAAGAGATCTATGTTTGTATCCATTCCAAAGAAAAGTGATACACAGAGAGTGGAAATTATTGAGTAATACCACATGTCAATAAAACTTTGCTAAAGTTCATTAAACAACGCTTGCAGTAGTACATTCACAGGGAGGAAATGCAAGCTGGATTCAGAAGATGTGGCACAAGGGACATCAATGCTGATGTCAGACAGATCTTCACTAAAAGCAGAGAACAGTAGAAAGATGTTTAGTTGTATTTTATTGACTATGCCACGGCATTCAACTGTGTGGCTCATAAGAAACCATGGCTAACATTGAGGAGAATGGGACTTTGGGAGCATTTCACTGTGCTCAGTCTGAACCTGTCCAAGACAGTCCAATAGGCCGTTGTCATGAAGAGAACAAAGGAATATTGTATAATGTAAACTCAGGGTTGTATCCTTTTACATGCTTATGCAATTTGCATGTTGAGCACATGACCTGAGAAGTTGGACTATGTGAATAAGAAAGAGGCATCAGCATGGGAGGAAACCTTATTAAAATCTGCTCTATACAGCTGGCACAACTTTGCTTGCTGAAAGCGAAGAGGATTTGAAACCCTCCGGGTATTGAAGCCTTTATTCTAGATTACAATTCTTTTCAAAAGCCCAAGTCCTCACAACTAGATAAATAGGTAACATCATGATAAATGTTGAAAAGTTTAGCTGAGCCCCAGTGGCGCAGTGGTTGTGTGTCGGATTGCAGCCCACAGGGTTTGTGGTTCAAATCCAGCAGCACCTCTTCAGGAGCAAGGCTGGTCTTCCTACTCCCACCAGGGCGGTGATGCAAGAAAGAAAAAAAAAGAAGAAGAAAAGAAAAAAATAAAGGAAAAGTTTGAAGTTGTCAAGGATTTTTATCTTGCTTGGATCTATGATTAATGCTCATGGAAGCAGCAGCCAGGAAATCAAACAATGTATTGCACTGGGAAAATATGCCGCACAAGACTTCTTTAAAGTGTTGAAGACTGTGGTATGCTTGACCCAGGCTATGGTATTTCCATTTACTTCATAAACATGTGAAAGTTGGACAATTAAAAAGGAAGAAGAGAGAAAAATTGATATCTTATAGTTCTGGTGAAGAATATTGAGAGAATCTAGACTATGACCGCTTCCCTTCATCGTCACTGCTGGAAGTCCATTTGAGGTCATGTCAATGCAACTGTCTCTATCAGGCTTCCCGCTGAGTCCCTCCTCCAAGTCCATTTCCACTTTGCTGTCACCTGACCATGTTGAATGGACATGACGTCATCATTCCCTATGAAAGTCCTTCCAGCAGTTTCCCACTGCCCTCAAGATACAAGTCAGGTTCTCAAGGGTGGTTCTGAAAAAGATCCTGTGTTAGTCTGGGTAGACTAGAGAAGCAAATTCAGAAGTACATATGTGTATAAGGGAGAGGTTTATATACAAGAGCAACTCTACATCAAGAAAACATCCCAGTCCAGTTCAAGGTCATAATTCTGATATTAGCTCACATGTCTGATACCAATCCATAAGTCCTCTTCAGACTCACAAAGCACATGCAGCAACACCAGGACAATCACAGGCCAGAGGGTGCAGAGTCTTATGCATCCAGTGGCGGTAGAAGCACGTCAGCGCTAGCAGGGGCCTCTGTGGCTTCTCAAGCACCTCAGCACTGGCAGGGATCTCTACATGACTTTTCCGGCTTCAGAGGTCTGGTTCCATCAGGGTAAGCCCATGTGGCTTCTCCTCCGGGATGACTCACAGGGGGTCAGCCTTGTGTCTTGTCAGTAGAACATCTCCAAGGGACTGTAGTTGTAAGTCTCTCAACTCCAAGGGGGAAATATGGCCAGCTTTCCCAGAATTCTCAGGAGAAAGCTATGCCCACACCGAGGTCTCATTGGCTATCTCCAGATTGACAGGCAAGACTCCACCCCTACATTCTCAGTACTGAAATTGACTCCAGATTGATCACTGCCACAGAGCCTCGGAGCTATACCATGCGTGCTGCACTTTGCCTCATGTCTTGCCGCTTTCATTTCAATGACCACATTTCAACCAACTTTAAATGCCTTGAATGTGATCCTCTGTCTCTTCCGGACTTAGCACTTGCTCTTTCTCTTCTGTGATCTCCCTCCCTCCCTTCCTCTCTTCACTCTCCGGTCTGACAGCTGGCAGCTTCTTTTCCTCACCAGGCTGCTCGCTGATACTCCTCCACCTTGAGTTGGGGCGACTTTCTTGTTGATCTCTGTGTTTCTTCTCTTGGAGTAGGTGCCATGCTACAGCTCCTGCGTATTGCAACAGCTACTACCTTCCTTGAACTGCTGAAGCTCTGAACCCATTCAAAGGCACTTCTGAAAAAGGCCAAGGGACCTACTTCTGAGAAGCCAGCCATTGGGACCCCCAAGACTGAGGCACATGGGGCAACCGTTGAGTTAGAACCCACCTGAAAGCAACTGGTTCATTTGGTTGGTCCTAATAGTATAATGCAATCGCTCATTTACAAATCTCTGGTCATTGTAACATTATTAATTCTCTAAAGCGCAGTGTCCGTGTGTTTTATATTATCTGAAACCTAATGAAATATAAATAAAGAAAACAGATATAGAAATAAACCCAATTCCACTGCCGTGGAGTTGATTCAGACTCACAGTGACCTCACAGAGCAGTGGTTCTCAACCTTCCTCCTGCCACAGCCCTTTCATGGCATTCCTCATGTGGTGCCCTGCCCCCCATAAATCATTTTCATTGCAACTTCAAAAATGTCATTTTTTCCTACTGCTATGAATCGCCCTATGAAAGGGTTGTTTGACCTCCAAATGGGTCGAGACCCACAGGTTGAGAACCACTGGAGGCTTTCTCTCTCAGAGTGACTGGTGGGTTTGAACTGCTGACCTTCAGGTAGCAGCTCAAATATATACCACGGTGCCACGAGTTCTCCCTATCTGGCACAAACAAAGAAATCTGTCAAGTACATAAATGAGAAGGTAAAACCAATAAACGTCTACAGAGTCATTGCCTCTACTTCCCTTCCAGGAACCATAGGGTTAGAAGTCACACGGAAGTGACATCAGAGAACAGGTGCTGGGTGTGCACATCAGGTTTCACTTGAATATCTGACTTCTCCATTGTACATTGTAGGAGGTTCTGGAAGGGTTTTCCACTGGGGAACCTCAGTTGTGACTTGTTGCCCCCATCCACTCTTTCAGGACACGAAAGATGTGTCAGAGTCTCAGAGACTCTGAGTCTCCAGTCTCAGAGATGATTTAGGGAGAACATTCATTAGATCTTCGAAGAGACAATGACAACACAAAGGCACAGTCACATCACCTGGATGAGGAAGGCCTTTGGCATGAGGCCCATAAGGCATCTGAGGAGTCAGTCAACTGGCTAGTGAAACAGGGATGGAGCAAAGGGAGCTGTCACAACTTCATGACTGGAGCCAGATGAACACCTCCCAGTTATAGGTGGGACACGCAGAAGTAGGAACGGGGTCATGCTTGGGGCACGCACATTATGTTTGAGAGTAGGGTTTACAAGATTGGTCCTGACCAAGGCAGGCGAGGTGAGACTGACAGACCTGATGAATGATCATATGACCCCCAGTACTGTGATCTCCCCTATGGAGCACCGACAGCGAGGTATCTGTCCATCTTACTCCCCACTTTCCATTCCATGGCAGAAACCCTGCCGGCAGGCAGAGCAGTTACCCACTGGGCTGCTAACTGTAAGGGTAGCAGGTTGAAACCATCCCCTATTTTGAGAGAGAAAGAGGAGGCTTTTACAGTTCTGAGAGCCTGAGGGTGGGGCGGGTAATAGCCTCAGAAACCCCCAGCAGCAGTCCCTCCCTGTCCTATTAGGTGGCTATGAGTCAGAATCATTTGTCTTTGGTTTTCCCATTCCAAAGGAACACAGGTGTGCATGTGGATGAATGCTGGTTCATATGGAGCAGATTGCTTGACGCTGCAGGTCCCACTGTGCGTGTCAATGGGCTGGGGTGGCTTTTGAAAAACTAACTGGGATGACCAAAGACCCACCTGCCTGGTGGGAAGATGTCCTATTGGAGCTATGCCCCTGGCAATGGGGGGGTCGGGGTGGGGGGGGCGGGTAGAAAGGGGAGGAGAAGGGGAAGTGGGGAGGAGAGAGGTTCAAGGAGGAGGGAGACGAGACTAGTAATTCTTTGGCAATCCTGAGTGTGAAGCCAGATCCTCTTCCTTCTTAGCAATTCCATGCCTCCTCCCCGATCATTTTAGGGTCTGCTATGTCTCTTGCTTGAAGAATTAGCATCAGAGGCTTTAAAAAAAAATGACTTACCAGTTAACCCCTCCAGAAATCTTTTTCTCTTTCTTCTTTTCTTCTTCAAATTTCCCATCTCTAAGCCTTCTAATTCTCCTTCAAATTTCCATCTGTAAAGTTAATACAATCCAATAAGAAAATAATGTGCTCTCCAGACATTGACATGCTCAGAGCCATTTTATCCTGCCCCAGAGCCTGGAAAGTTTGAATTTTCCTTGGGATATAAAAAGAAAAGAAAAAAAGGAAGAAATAATCGAATAATTCACTGTACTGTAACAATTAAATCCGGCAATTTAACATTGCGCCTCGGTAAATATAATACGCGCAGCAACCCGAAGTCTCCCATGTATTGACAGACAAAAACAAAGTTATAAATCTAAACCTCCTATTCTGCACCACATTCCTAAATGTAAATAAGCAGCCAAGCATGCCGTTACATATCTTTCCCGAAGCAATTACAAACAAGCCTGATGGGTGGGTCTCCAACCCAGACAACGCTTATCTGCTCCGCCCTCTACTGGAAGACAGTGCACAGGGCAGGTCGCGTCCGCTTGCAATTAATTTTTGGCATCACCGCCCTGCATCTGCTGTAGGAATGCAAGGCGTGAAATTTATAGTAGCAGGTTTAATATTCCATCCAGGCAACATGATTTCGCTACAAGGACTGACTTACCTTTAGTGGCCTATTTTAGGGGCCAGCTCTCCCGCCCCTCCCCTTGTCCTCAATACATAGATTGGGTCTCCCCTTCCTGCAAGTCAAACTCTGAGTCTGTCTCCAAATTTAGTACGTGGCGGGGAAATAATTTCATACCGAGTAAAATGTGTTTCATTTCACATCTTGTCAGGAATAATTACTTAGCATAATGCCACTTAAAATGTATTTCTCTCTGCAAATACTAATGAAGCCGCGGAAACCTGAATCATCTTTTGAAAGCATTAAGGTATTAAGGGTGCTTTGCCTCCACTCCCTCTCCTCCCACAGTGGCTGCCTCAGGAGAGAAACCCAGACCAAGAATCATCGCAGTCTAGTTCCTACCGGCCCCAACACGGTGCAAGCCCAGGGCCAGAAAGGGGCATTAAATCCCTTCCAACTTCTCTCAGGACCCTCTTGACTCACCGGAGAAGCCGGGACACACCGGACAGCTGCTAGGCGGGGACTCTGGTCCCTGGCACTCTGAGCCATCCCTGCTAGCATCGCTCTGAGCGTGTGGCCTTTGACTTTACGACCTTGGTGGTGGGATCATGGGTGCACGCTGAAGAATCACATGATAGAGACCACAGCTGCAGCCACTGCTCATCCCGAGTCCTGAAACAGCTGGCAAAAGAATGCTAAGGAGTCAGAGAGGAAAGGGCTGTTCGGATTTCTCTTTAGCTTTTTTACTTGACATAGTTTGAGATTTACAGACAAGTTGCCAAAAGAACACAGAGGACATCTAGAGGCTGCCTCCACCCCCCGCAACCCCCCTATCCCCCCCCCCCCCCCATGTAATGTCTTACCTGACCCGAAGGCAAGGGGCAAAGTCAAGAAAGCAGCATTCGTAAAACATCCGTAACACTGGGGTCTTCCATTTGGAGGGGACTTTCGTGTCTGTGTTCCAGAATCAGATCTAGGGCCCGGCCGTGTGTTTGGTTCTGCTAGCTCCTTGGAGCCCTCAGTCCGTGACAACCCACTCCATTGGGCCTGGTCTTCCCAGCATGGAGACCTGGTGCTGGGGTGGTTTACGCCCTGGACTGTGAGGTGTGAGGGCAGCAGCCATCAGCGACTCGTTGGGAGAAAGAACAGGCTGTCTGCTCCCATCAAGATCGACAACCCAGGAACTGTTCTGCTTTGCTCCAGGATTGCCGGGTGTCCGAGTCGACCTGGCAGTGATGTGTCTGGTGCCTTGGTTCACCGCCTCACCCTCGAAGAGCACTGATTGGGTTGGAATGGGCTGTCTCTGTTGGGGTTGTCTGATGCTTTCTCGTGATGGAGTGGGCACTTGGTTATGTGGGCCACAGGACTGTGGAGGCGATGGATCCTCCCGGCTTGGTGGGAGCAGACCCCGCTTTTCCAGCAGTGTCCCCGCACTCCGTGGCAGTCAGTGAGGAAGCAAGGGTTGTGCTGAGAGCATGGAGGCGGTCCGCCCGCCACTTCCAAAGGGAGTCAGGCAGGTGACAGGCGTCTCCTCTTTCTCTGTCACTCTTAAGTGGCACTGGGGGCAGGGGAGAGATGGCTGTGCTACAGGTAGACAGCATCGCATTCCCTGAACCCAGAGGGAAGGAGAAAAACTGAAGACTGAGACAAAGCCCAGCAAGACAAAGCGCGTTGAGTGCTGGTAGGCAGGGAGGAGAACCTCCCTGAAATGACAGGGCGATGGCCCAGGACGGCACTTTGTGGATTCTGCGTGGGGCTCCAGATAAACCAAGGAGGAGAGCCAGACGTCTCAACAGGTGAGAGACATGCCGACTGGTGTCGGGGGACAGGAGTGCTCACCAGCCCACAATCAGCATCTTTAACAATGGACTAAGCAGGGCGCAGCTTCTTGGTTGGGTAGAAATCTGCTAGTGGCTGTAGAGTCAGCTCTGTTCATGGCATCCCCCCACTCCTACTCGCCCCCCACCCCCGTCCACACCAGAACTAATTGCCGTGGATGTCTGCACAACCACAGGCATGCCTAGACCCACTGCTGCCTTTCAACCAAAGGTTCATCTCTTGCCACTCTTGGAAACAATGTTCTGCTTTCGGTTGCAAATTCCCAGAGACTGATGTCCCGGCATTTCTTCTGGGTCTATCTTTGTCTGGACCAAGAAGTCCACTGCCATGGAGCCCAGGCCAAGTCCTAGTGGCCCTTATAGAGCAGGGTGGAGCTGCCCTGGTGGGTTTCCAAGTCTGTCACTGTTACTGGAATAGAAAGTCTCATCTGGTGATTTTAAACTGCTCACCTTGTGGACCACAGCCCATTACATAACCACGACGCCACCAGGGCTCTTAGTCTGGAAGTTCTGCTAAAATCTGTCCACCACAGGCGACCCTGCTCATTTTTAAAAATAGTCATGGTATAGCTTCCAGCATCATAGCACCGTGCAAGTCCCCCCAGCCTGACAGCTGACGGATTGGTGGTAGTGACGAGAAAGGATCTTTGGGGCAATTGTTAGACTTGCATTTTGACCTTCTCCCCGGCTAGAAGGTAGGTTCCAGAGACTAGAGGTCCAGTCTGCCTGCCTCCACCTCTGTAAGCCTAGCACAGAGACCAGGTGCATGGCGGGAACTCAAACAAGGGTCACTGATGAAGTGACGGAAGAAAGACATGAATGCAGGCCTCACTGGTGAACCATCTTCACCGCTAGGGGGAAGTCTTTGAGGCCACCCCATCCCCCCAGGCTGGGTTTGAAGGAACTGGGGAATGTCAGTCAGAAAGTACCTAGAGAAGGCTGTGCTGGGAGGAGTCTGTCCGTGAGGAGGTCTCTGCAGTCCGTGGACCCTCCTGGCATGTGGGGAAGACAGAATCAGCTCACATGTGCAGATGGCAAGATCTTCGTCTGGGAAGGAGACAAGTGTGCCGTGAAGCCTCTACATGGTGGACCACGGTGTAGGGCAGCCAATAGGGTGGGGGAAGGAAGGCCCGGGGGAGGAGTCCATGCCTGGAAGCAGGACATCTGGGATGTGCTCCTGGGTTTCTGCGCATATTCACGTGGACTGGGCTCTTTCTTTGTTGGAATCAGTCACATTTTCTACATCTTTAAAACTTCATTTACCCACATAATTAAAATCTCACAGTATTTGGAGTCACCGCTGCAGTTTAAACGACCCTATTCCTGTGTTCCAGATGCAGTTGCAGACTATTCACAAACATCTAGGAGAGAGGCAAAGCAGCAGGAGTTTGTAAAGACCTGTTTTCATCAGGCGTCAAAAGTGGATGAGCACTAGTTCTGTGGGCATAAGATTGAATGAAAGCAGTGAACACTCAGACCCCCTGCTACGTCCCAGGCAGCATTCAGTGCAGTGCATCGGCCTATTGGATCCACAGCACACCAGGAAGTTGTTATTGCTGTTGAGTCAAGTCTCCTCGAACCCGATGTTTCGGGAAATGAAAGGAAGGCACCCCGACCTTAAGAGACCTGCTCCAAATCCAGCGAGCAATTTGCAGAGCTGGGAGTCCAGCTTGAACCACTCACGCAAGATGAGACTTGCTATCCCTTAGAGAGTTACGGTCCCCGAAACCCACAGGGGCAGTTCTGCCCGGTTCTAGAGGGCCGTGAGAGTCAGAATGGGCTTGACGGCAGTCAGCGGGCTCTTGAAAAGGCACGTGCTTTGGGGGACACCGTGGAAAGACTTGCTAAAGGAAAGTTTGGAGAGACGAGGTTTCTCTGCTCCGTCCTTTTAGGGATAAAACCATTGCAGCAGGCTTCCATCCTTGTTGTCCCTCGCACTGGGAGGTCCTTGGGAGTTCCTGTGGGCAGCAGAGAACTCACGGCTTTCGAGGCCTTGGGCACGATATCGGGCATTTGTTCAGGTATTTGCTCAACCTAAGAGAAGCAACTTGAAAAGAAAGTAATTGAGGAACTGCTCTCTTGCCAAAATCTCAAGCAAGCCACATCGTGAGGTTCCGCATGACCGTCGAAGCACAAGCATTAGGGGGATCTCATCGATCGCTCTAAACCCAACTTCTAGCTTCGAGAGATTTTTTGAGCTGTTGGTGAGGGCCCTCCTCACTGACAGGACAAAATATACATGGCAACAGTCAGACTGGTATTATCACCCAATGTGTTGTCTTCCAGAAGTTGGAAGGGTCAAATGACGTCAAGTCTTACACTAATGACTTGGAGGAAGGCGGGAGATGTCCAATCACTGAAGCCATTCGGTGGGAGATTGCCTCACCAGGGTGTGCTCGCTGTTCGGGAGTGTGCGGTGGGTTCTGACCCGGCCTGCCTGACCCTCTGAACAAGGAAGGGAGCATTGTCTGGCCCTGGGCCCTCCCCACCCCTCGTTGTGTCACACTGTGGGGACTTAGATGCTCCTCTGATGCTCCAAGCCAGCCCCGCCGGTCACCTGTGATGGATAAGTTTCAGCAGTCTTTCAGACCCTTTCTGAGAAATTAGCCACCAGAGATGAATTGGTATAATAATGCAGTATGGCTGCAATGATTGTTACCTGTCTTCACTAATCACACATTATGACTCAAGAGTAAAGTGACCAGATTTTAACATTGGTAAAGCGGGACACCATTGACGTGTGTGTGTAAGGGGATATATTCCCTTCCCATTCTCTTGACGTTCCCTAGCTTGTCGTGCATCCTTTCCAAAAACTAGGACTCCCCCCCCCCCCACCCCAATCAGGACTTTTTTTAAAATGCCGCGGGACACAGGAAAAATTGTTTAAAACTGGGACTGTCCTGCCCAAAGCGGGACATCCGGTCACTTTACTTAAGAGCTTCCTTTGAAGACATCTTCAGCCCACTAACATTGGCTTGGTAAGGTTCATAATTAGGAAGCCGGCCACTTAGGTCTTCAAAGAACCCCCTGGCAAATGTTTGAATAGAGTGGCTGAGCCACACAGAACAATCACGAACCATGGCTCTAGGTTTCTGGGAGGCCAAGGCTAGCTTCTGACTCCAGGAATAACATGGACCTCGGACACACTTCCTTTTGCAAGACATAGAAATAGAGTTGCACTTTGAATCCTGCCCAGGAAGGGAAGGCATGTAGAAATGAGTGAACCATTTTTCAAATGGATTTTTCAGTAGCTGATTCAGCTGGAATGTTATTTATGCTAATACGTTCCTGGATTTCAAAGTGGCTTTTTTCTTGTCACACTAAAACCCTTTAATTTGGGTATATATGCCTAAGTCCAGGGTGGATAGGGAAATGCTCTGTCACAAGCCAGGGATATGACTAGCCACGTGGGTCTAAAAGCAGAAGTCAAAATCCCACGCTCAGGGCTAGAGGGCGGAGAGGGAATTTGGGGTGGGTCTTTTGCAAGTCCTCAGACAGCACTGGTTTCTCGATCTCCCACACCATTTTCCTTGAGGAAATGTTACCAGAATTTAAATGCAGTTTCATTATTTGGGGAGTTAAATGAGTCAACGTGTTAACTCTATGGATGTGGGAAAGAATAATAAAATTTTAAAAAAGACCCAAGAAATTCACATTCTAGTCCCATTTCTGCTACTAATCAGGTGACACAAGTCAAGACCCTTAGGTAGTACAGGTCTGGTTCTTCATTTACAGAGGCAGATTAGTTGCGCGCATTGTATTAGACAGTGTCTTACTACCCTTTGCAGCGCCTTAGCAGTCAACCAAGCTGGTTCGATTCTCCTGCGCCAGTGACTTTCAATCATGTAGTTTCTTACTGGTCCATGGTAGGAAATGCCTTTTATATTCTGACCCAGCACAGACATTCACAGATTTTTATGTAAAAGACTTCTCTCTCTCCCACATACGGACACATCTCTTTATGATAAGAGGGTAGAAACATGTACACACATATAATAAATGCATAAAACCTCAATGAAGCTTCAAGGAAAGTCTTATAATACTTACCCTTTGCTACCTCAGGCGCACGGTGGCATTTTAAATTCTATTTCACTTAAAATGATGTCGATTCATGCCGTGGGAATTGATTTGGTGACTCATCCTTTGATACACCTTGTAACTCCTTACAGACCTGCACTGGGAGAAGCGAGACTGCTCCAGGTGAAGGCAATCTGATGACTGATTTCAGTGCTGATGATTTAATGTGTGAAGACTAGTCCACATAATGACTCGTGCCTGTCTTTATACTTCCAGTGGAAATTTACACATGGAATTAAGCCAGTCACTAACAACAAGTATTCTTCCCCCAATGAACTGTTTTAGGCTCAGCATGATTGATCTTTGGTTTATCATTCTGCGTGAAACCAGATTGCTTGCTGGCTTAAACACACACACACACACAAAACCAACTTCCTCTCACCTGCCAGACAGTCTTTCAACTCTTCAAAGAAATCCTAGTCGTTTTTGATAAAAAGATCATGTGCCGTTTATTTAAACCAAACAAAAAAGAGTCCACAAAATGTGCTTCAAAGAACCCTTAATTCTTTACATTGACTTTTTAAAGTATTATTCTTGCAAACTGAATTGGCAAATGGATTATTGCCAAATTCAGTTCCGTTAAAATCCAACACCTATCATCTGATTTCCCTTTACCTATTCAAAATTTGTTCTAGTGTTTAATATTTCCTGCTTTCTTACCCATTGAGGTTTTTCTGTTTCACTTTGCTAGTGTTTCATTATTTTTTTTTGGGGGGGGGGATGTTATGTTTTTCTCCATATGAAATCCAATAGAGGTTTCTGTAGAGACAGTAACTGGATCAGTAGTCTCTTGGAGGTCTGCCAGGGGAGAATGGGAGGAAATGGGAGCAGATAACAAGGAGTACAGAAAAAAGAAAATACTTTAAATGTGATTGTGGGAAGGAGTGTACAACTCTTTTAAATACGACTGAACAATTGACTTGTAGTCTGTGAATTATATGCCCATAAAAATAATGAAAAAATAAAAGTCCTGTTCCAAGGCAATCTTGTCTTACCACTTTCCAGACTTCATCATACGATGACGACACTGTAAGGAGGTGGCAATCCTTGACTCCCTCCCTCTCTCCTCAGGAACTCCCCAGTGGGCCCTCTGATCCACTTTGACAGTGAGGGTCTTGACATGCCAAGGCTCTGGGGTGACGAATCACTGCAGACTGGAACGTCTTTGTTCTGTTCAGATCAGAGTAGAAAGCCGAGTCTTTCTCTCCTGGGGGTTTCAAACCGCTGACCATGCAATCCCAGCTCAGTGAGTTAAACCACCCCAGGGACCAGGGACACCTTGACCTAGGTATGAGAAAATCTGGTCTCTTCTCCCAAGCAGTGTCTCCCCTGTTTGGCTTTAATCACACTGACATTGGTATTTAAGCAATCACTACAAGTATGAAGATTCTCTGATGCTTCAACCATCTAGGGCAGTGGTTCTCAATCTGTGGGTTGCGACCCCTTTGGGGATCGAAGGACCCTTTCACAGCGGTCACCTATTCATAACAGTAGCAAAATTCTTTATAAACAAGGAATATAATTTTACAGTGGGGGGGGGGTGTTTCACTACCACATGAGGAACTATATGAAAGGGTCATGGCATTAGGAAGGTTGAGAACCACTGAGGTAGTGCATATTTTAAATGGAAGATCTCAAAATGTCTTCTTTTAAAAGATTTCCCACATAAAAAAACTGAATTCACTGCCATCACATCAATCCGACTCAAGATGACCCTACAGGACAGGGCAGTGTCATCTTCAGAAAGTGCCATCTGTGGGAAGCTCCATCGTTCTCCTGCAAAGGAACTGGAGGCTTCGAACTGCTGGCCTTGCCGTTCACAGTTGAATGCATATCCCAAGGCCACCAGGGCTCCTTTAAAAGATGCCATTACCAAATAACCTCTTTCCAGAGAAGGGTTCTAAGCAGCAGGTGGCTGTTTGTTTTAGAAGGAACATCATGTCAATGGAGTTGATGTATATAAGACTGTAGTCCACTTTCATCCGTGGGACCCTTTCTCACTATGCCATCTGCCAGATTGCTAACAAACTCTCAACAACTCGTGTTAGGGGAGTGTGAAATCCTCTAAATCCTCGATGTTGGCTTATTTCTCTCTTGCATTAGAGCTGAACTTAACAACAGTGTCCTCGTTCACTGGCAACCCCAAGGAGTCCTGCGGTGATTTCGTGGCACGCGGGGCTGCTAACCACGGGGGGTGGGGGGTCTGCAATGACCAGCTGCTCCCTGGGAGGAAGAAGAGACCTCTTGGAGGTGTAACAGACTCGATGGCCGTGAGTTGGGAAGGGCAATGCAGAGACTTGAGAGCAGGGCTCTGTGAAGGTGGGTCAGCAGGGCAGGGATGTGGTCCACTGATTGGCCTTTGTGTCCCTGACCTGTGTGTTGAACCTTGTCTGCTCAACTCTTCTGGAAACACCAACATACCTGTATTGCTGAGAAAAATCCCTGACCAGGAACATAGCCCAAGTCAACAACAACAAAAAAGATACAAACAATTTTATTTACAGGATACAGCTTTGGAACCGCTACCTGTCAATTTCCCCCGGTCTACCTTCGCATTTTTGTAGCACTGTCTCATTTACTACTTCCAGTCCCTAACACTTCCACAAAATATATATGACTTTACTGAAAAGCAGCCAACATTTTTTTCCAGAAAGAAACAAAAACCCCAAAAATCTTACACTATATTCCTACTAGTTTACTTTGCTATGTCCAAGTAAGCACTCTGCTATTTTTGTATACCTTCCATGGTGATCCAAATCAAATAGACCTTTAGAGAGTACTGACAATGACGTCTTCATTGAATATAAGCCCTGCAAAAGCTTTCGCTTGTTTGCACTGTAACGTTGTGCCAAGATCTTGGCCTTTAGATGCTTCCAGAATCCCTGGAAGCATTATTTATTTGTTTATGAGTAGAAACTTTGCACACACACACACACACACACACACACATACACTTGAGGATGAACAAAGCAATGTGAATTTCCTGCTGAGTTGGAGCATTTTTCTTTATGTAACAGGACTCAGAGCCAACTTAATTTCAAATATACATACCTTATTTGGGTGCATTTGTAAGACAGGGCCAAAGTCCAGCAGAATAAGGGGATTTGCTACAAAAAGATTCTTCCCCACCCTAATCTGTGATGCTAAAATAATTTTCTCCTGAATATAAAAATTAATATTTTTAAACAAGGAAGGATTTGGGTGGTAACAATTCATTGTTTAACTTTCAACATATAGACTCAACAAGAAACAAACAAGCTACTCTCCCTAGCCTGATAACTTAAAAACAGTATCTTAAAAGAGCCCTAGTATTTGAAATGAGCTTTATTTAAGTATCTACTCTCTATTAACTATAAGCTCTCTATTAACTATGCTAAAGGCTAACTAGCATAGTCTCATTATAAAAAATATGTGCCTTCTGAAAATGTGTAGTATTTCCCAACCCCGTTGGAAGATTTCAAAATGGCCCACTTGTAGCGGCTTGCCTTTGATTTTGGTTACACTTTGAGTAACAGAACATAGGCATTCAGAAACAAACAAACAAACAAAAACAAACAAACAAAACCAAGTCATACTACAAAGCAAAAAATCGAGAGGTTCCTAAGAGGCAAGCCAAACTTCATCAGAGGGCACCACGACGGGGGATTGGGTGCACATGGAAGCCCCGGAACCCTTCTCCACTCACCCTCTGTGGATGCCCGCCTTGGTGCCAGGGCAGCAGGGCACCCGAGCATGTGGGAAGGCGGACAATTTTGCTGGCTCCCACTTGCTCCTCAGGCCAGAGTCCAGGCAGAAGTTGGCTTTGTGGGGTTCCTGTCACCCTGCCAATCCATCCCACTCTGGGACACTGTTCAGAGAATGCTGGCCAAATCCTGGATGAGAGGCCACCTCCTTCACATGCACTCCAATAGGGCGGGGTTCGGGGGGTAGACGAAAGGCAAGCCCTTCTGTCGGGTGTTTGTGAACTAGCCAAGGGGAGTGAAAGAAGGCGTGAGGGGGACCTGTTGAACCTCACACCACAGGAAGGCAGAGGGGTGCCTTAAAGTAGCTGATCAGAGAGCAGAGCCCAGCCCCCCTAGGCCACAGCGCGCAGGCTACTCTTTTTCCAAGTACAAGGGGGCTTCAGACCTGTAAATGAGGATGCTACTCTTCGCTTTTGGCCAACACACCGTTCATTGTTTTTCCAAAGAGAAAGCGGTCTCAAGTCCGTGTCATGCCACAACAGTATCATCTTTGTCTCCGACTGACCATAATCAATACATCAGGCATATTCGGACATTGGCAAAGGGGCTTCCAATTGTTGGTGGGGACATGGAATGAAGGGGATTGTGGAAGCTCGCTCCCTGGGACAGGCACAAGATTCAGGCACAGGCCGTCTCACAGGGGGCCTTCATTTGTGGCCCCTTCAGTGGATAACCAGGAAATCCTACTCGGAGAAGGTTCTGGACACAGCACCCGTGTCTGCAGACTCACAGAATGGGCCCTGAACGCCGACACCACCTCTGGAGAGAGACGCTTGTCGAGCTCAGGAACACGGTTGCTTCACAGATGTGCACCTCATTTTGACCCTGTCATGCAGAAGCAAACATATTCATTGCCTCTCCAGACCAATAAAAGCATTGCATGAGGGGGTGAGGGGGTGGGGGTGGGAGAAAGAGGTTTACCCTGAGTATCTCATTTCCCAGTTCTCTCCTTTTTCAAAAAAGTGAGAAATCATAACCCTCCACGATGTCTTTCCAATGGATGTGCTCAGATGTTTTACCGAGGGCCTCCTGACATCTCCACCCCGCCCGGGACTCCCACAGGTTTTTGTTTTAAGGTAGACCAGGTTTCTGGTTCTTCCCTGTGGAGAAGTGACTTTCAAGTCAGTGAAAGTTCTTGGCCCGTGATGAAAAGTCTTTGCCAATTAGCACTCAACAACTTCAATTCATTTTCTGCCCCCTCCCCCTCCCCGTTCAAGACGAGTAAGAGCCTAATAAGGCTGTGATAAAAGGGCAAAAGGCACCGGGGCCAAAAGCGGATTAATGAGCTCCTCCATTTATTTGTCTTCGTAACAGCTGAACTGTTACAACTATTGACACTCTTCAAAAGGTTCCGCTCTGAACCCTGTCCAGGCCCTGCAGGCTCCAACGGACATCTTCAAACCCGGAGAATGGAGGGGCGAGAGCTTCCCTGTGTGATGCCCAAACCGACAAAGCCCCGGGGATCAGGTAATGAAACTTCAGCTTTTCCCCCTTTGAGATTTATTTACTGGCAGCTGACAAGGGGCCAGTGCAGCCTGGATTGTGCAGGCCAGGCCCTGTCAAGCTTTCCGGAGCACCCTTGTCTTGAAGCACCTTCATGACTGGCATTTCGCTCAAAAGCCCTCGGTGCTGGCCCTTCACAGCTTATGACATCACAAAGGACACTCCAGACAGATGCCTACATGGCATCCTGCAGCATTTTAAAAGAGAATTAGTGGTTTTAATTATGGTCGTTGTCTGAAAGGGAACCATGCAAGCTCCGCGGGAGACCTTTGATCAGCCCCTTTTGCTAGCACAATGCCACGGAACTGTGCCTGTTCCTGGTCAGGGGCCCTTTCTCCCTGAATGACTCACCAGTGATCTCTGAATGCAGACAAGCTTCTAGCCCTCCCTCTTCATTAGTGAGCATTTCTATACAGGGGCCTATATAGCGCTCTGGAGTCTAGGAGCTATACAATTGCCGGGGAAAAGAATCCCTACAGATTCTGGCCTCTCCTTAGGAAGTGCTGAAGGACTCTGAGTGACTTTATTCATTAAAACAGGTTGCTATTAATTAACCGTCATAATAAAATAAAGGACTATTATTTGCATTTCTTACTCTGTGCTCTTTAGTCATAGGTATAAAAGATGCTTGTAACAGAAATGGAGGCATTGAACCACTTCCTCATGTCCCCAGTCCCCGCCTTCCTCTTCTTCTCTCTCTTTTTATAAAAGCATTTTGCCAGGAGGAGTCTGCTAATGATTGGGCCCGGGGCCTAGGCGTCCAACAAGAAGTAAACCATAAATGTAAAACTAACGAAGAAAGCTCGAAAATTCCCTCGGACCTGCCAGCCGGGTTTATGCAACATCAGGGAACACCAAATGAGCTTTTCCCTTCTTTTTGGTAATTTCAGGGAAGAAACGGAAACAATGAACCCCCAACTGCTTTTTCACACGATGCCTCCAGCTGGTCTTTAGCTGACCACATCGCATTCTGGAACAACTGTGATTACAACTTCCCCGAAGCAAAGCAAAGCAAAACAAAACAAAACAAAACAAAACACCAACAAAACTCCATATTCCAACCCGACGCATAATGAGAGTCACTCGTGGTAAAAATGGTGTCAGTTGCCTCAAAAAGACAATGTTATTGACCTGGTAATAATATTTTAAGACAATGTACTTCCCACACCCATCCCACCAAGCAAGGCCCTTTAAAGAGCCAGGGTGGATATTTTTAAGGATGTGGAAACGGTGCAGTTCTCTCCAGAACCCAAACAAGCACTGTCATTTGGGGAGTGGCAGTTTGGAAGAGGAACCTTTTGTCCCCCAGAGGACGAAGGGCTTCGGGTCCAAGCAGCACATCCGAGCCACGACCCGCCTCCAGCGCCTGTCCTGCAACCCCCTGTGACGGATAACTGGGAGATGACGCCGTCTCCTGTCAGGACACAGCTTCAGGTCTTGGCCGAGGGCATTTGGGCGTCTCAGGCATTGTTTTTCGTAGTTCTCAGACTTCGCAGCTCGCGGCGGAGGTGCTGCAGGGCATCTGCGATGTCTGCCAGCTGGGGGTCGCTGGGCGCCTTCCGCGTGTAGAGGCCGAAATGCCTGATGCTCTCGGCCAGCAGGGCCTCGGGGTCGGCTCCCCGGGCCCCGAGTCGCAGCATGCGCTCACAGGCGATGGCGTAGTTCTTGTGCCAGTTCACGGGGTGTTCCTTTTGTGAATAGACAATCTCCTTATAAAGCTGTAAAAACAACAGCGGGTTGGGATCCCATCGTTTCCAAAGGCACGCACGCACGCGCGCACACGCACACACACACGCACGCACGCGCGCACACGCGCACACACACACGCACGCGCGCACACGCACGCACGCGCACACACACACACGCGCACACACGCACGCGCACACACGCACGCAGCCCGCAGTAAAAATCGAATCGTTGCTAAGGCCATGGAGAAAATTCAAGGATGCTGCTTCCCCTCCAACTGCTGCTGGGTTTTCCCGGATGTTTCTGGGGAGGCGGAAACACCCTGTAACAGGCCAGAATGTTCTTCCTCTTGAAAGATGTTCTGGCAAAGGGATTTGGTTTTAATTCACGGAGAGCTATTTACTCAACAGGCAGGAAGGCTGAACCTCTAAATTTAGATGTCGGGGAAGAGCTTTTTAAGAGGATTGGAAGAGGGGTGAGGGAGTGAGTAAAGTGATCAGACTTTAAGCCGGACACTACTGACTGGGGTGGGGTTGGGGGCTGTTCTTGATTAAAAATCTGGTCTATATGGAACAAAAAAAATTTTCATAGAACATAAAAATAGTATTGTAATATATTTATTTTAATTTTAAAATGCCACTGGACGTTGTTAAATTGTTAAAAAGTGGGACTTCTGGTCACTTTAAAGGTCTTTACATTTTGTGCCACATGCGTTACCTACATTTCTCTTTACATCAACAACAACAACACATCCCAACCCAGTGACAGAGCAGGAAGAGCAAGTGTTGGAGAGAGCGGTGCTTAAAGCAAGAAATTGAAAACCTTTCCAGGATCTTCTAGCCAGTTTGGCTGGTGACTCACTCTGCTGCAGGAACTCAGATTCCTGTATTTTCACACCTGAAAGGCTGTCCGCTGGACAGAGATTTTTTGATGCTGGAGGTTTCTAGGCGTTAGGGTGAGAATCATCAAATATTAACCACCACACCCAGACACACACACACACACACACACACACACACACACACACACACACC